>JAACNH010000206.1:83450-274553 GCA_019447015.1 Hymenochirus boettgeri
TATGTTACTGTGTAACTGTTATACAGACATTATGGGTAGGGTATAAAGGTTGGACTAGATGGACGTATGTCTTTAAATAACCTCCAATACTGTGTTACTATGTAACTGTTATACAGACATTATGGGTAGGGTATAAAGGTTGGACTAGATGGACGTATGTCTTTAAACAACCTCCAATACTATGTTACTATGTAACTGTTATACAGACATTATGGGTAGGGTATAAAGGTTGGACTAGATGGACGTATGTCTTTATACAACCTCCACCGGGGCCAGGAGTCCTATATGACTATGCTATCCTCCTGGTGGGCAGTGTTTTTTGGGACTTTGGGGGGAGGATACAGGAGAACCATATGGAGCTGGATGTGATGGTAAGGATTAGACTACACTACATGATGGGGCCAGTAGTGGGGGGGATTATAAGTTTTGGGGGTGGACATGGCCCTTTAAACCACATAAAGAGACACAAGGGGGCAAAATGTTATATTCTCAACCCAAAACATGCCAACGATATCTCCTGATCTGACCAGACCTCCCTTTACATAATGTGGAGTATTATTAGTAGTGATGGCCCAGTTCGCGGATCTGAACCCGGATCCGCGGTGAATTTACCTCGTTCGCAAACGGCGGATATCACCGATTTTCGGGTTTTCCATCTTTTGAATTTCTGAATCGCGTTTTCGAAAATTTTCGAAATTACGAGGATTTCTCGTATTTTCGAAAATACGGAAAATACGAGAAATCGCAGATTCATGTTTTCGCAGAATCTCGTATTTTGAATTTCGTTGTCTATTAAATCAAGGAAAAACGGACATCTCATAATATAGGAGAGATTTTACAGTGATAACAGGAAAATGTTATCCCAGTAGACGTGGTAATGGAAAGTTCATTGGATAGTTACAAAAGTGGCTGGATACGTTTCTAAAATTTATGGTTGATCCAGGGATTCTTCCTGATGCCAATTGGAGTCTGGAAGGATTTTTTTTCCCTTAGACCAATTGGGTTTTTGCCTTGCTCTTACATCAAATGTATTACTGGGGTATAAAAGGTTGGACAAGATGGACGTATGTCTTTATACAACCTCCAATACTATGTTACTATGTAACTGTTAGACAGACATTATAGGTAGGGTATAAAGGTGGACTAGATGGACGTATGTCTTTATACAACCTCCAATACTATGTTATATGTAACTGTTATACAGACATTATGGGTAGGTTAAAGGTTGGACTAGATGGACGTAGTCTTTACACAACCTCCAATACTATGTTACTATGTAACTGTTAGACAGACATTATGGTAGGGTATAAAGGCTGGACTAGATGGACGTATGTCTTTATACACCTCCAATACTATGTTACTATGTAACTGTTATACAGACATTATGTGGTAGAGTATAAAGGTTGGATTAGATGGACGTATGTCTTTATACAACCTCCAATACTATGTTACTATGTAACTGTTAGACAGACATTATAGGTAGGGTATAAAGGTTGGACTAGATGGACGTATGTCTTTATACAACCTCCAATACTATGTTACTATGTAACTGTTATACAGACATTATGGGTAGGGTATAAAGGTTGGACTAGATGGACGTATGTCTTTATATAACCTCCAATACTATGTTACTATGTAACTGTTATACAGACATTATAGGTAGGGTATAAAGGTTAGACTAGATGGACGTACGTCTTTATACAACCTCCAATACTACGTTACTATGTAACTGTTATACAGACATTATGGGTAGGGTATAAAGGTTGGACTAGATGGACGTATGTCTTTATACAACCTCCAATACTATGTTACTATGTAACTGTTATACAGACATTATGGGTAGGGTATAAAGGTTGGACTAGATGGACGTATGTCTTTAACAGTATCTGTGGGGTTTAATTGAGATGTTACAGTTTTATTTGTTTTCTTTTAATGTCTCTGCAGATGAGAAGCTACAAACTATATCTAAACTACGGGAAGACTTTTTAAACAAACTGCAAAATAAAGTGATGGAAGTGTCACAGGAATACAATACAAAATTATCTATGCTGCAACGTATGTACGACAGTAATGGACAGTTACCTTTACCATATATATAGAAAAGTCGCTGTCATTTTACCCCTAGGAAACCATTTAAAACGTATTAATTTTGCAAAAACAATTATATTCACTCATTATTTAAAACTGATTCAAGTGGATCCTGTTCCCTCTATGAACGTGCAAACAAATTAAGGTTCAGTGTATAGTGTGACTGTCTGTGTGTCTGTCGCATGCTAACATTACATTAAGTCACTGGATTGCTGGGAAGTATCTGCTCTAACCCAAGTTTATCTGAGTAACTGCACAGACAGGATGGTTTGGTTTATATAATAGTGAATTTACATTTTTCGTTCTATGGGTCAATGGATATTTCTAATCCGCTTTTTATTTATAAAGCCACATATTTATATTATAACCTGATTATACACTTTCAATGATTTTAGAAGTCACTGAGGAGTTCTGTGTCTATATAAAGGTACAAGGACACAGACTGAGTTATACAAGGAACTCTGGGTACCACTCATGTATTATAAGGAATAATGTATCCCCTACTGTATATTATAAGGATATTAGAAGTCACTGAGGAGTTCTGTGTCTATATAAAGGTACAAGGACACAGGCTAAGTTATACAAGGAACTCTGGGTACCACTCATGTATTATAAGGGATAATGTATCCCCTACTGTAAATTATAAGGATATTAGAAGTCACTGAGGAGTTCTGTGTCCATATAAAGGTACAAGGACACAGACTGAGTTATACAGGGAACTCTGGGTACCACTCATGTATTATAGGGATAATGTATCCCTACTGTAAATTATAAGGATATTAGAAGTCACTGAGGAGTTCTGTGTCTATATAAAGGTACAAGGACACAGACTGAGTTATACAGGGAACTCTGGGTACCACTCATGTATTATAAGGGATAATGTATCCCCTACTGTAAATTATAAGGATAATGTAATCCCTTAAGTGTCAATGTAAGTCTGTGGCACCTGCTACTGACTTACTCTTGAGCCAATAGAATTTAATGTGACGTGTAGATTTTATATGTGTGTTTGTGTGCAGGGGCGGAACTATCAGCAGAGCAGGGGGGCCCCATCCTTTTATTTTTCCTATGACAGATATAGCCTTCTCCCAGAAAACCACTGTTGAAGCAGCACGGATAGGGGCCCCATCGTAGTTTTGTCTGGGGGGCCCAGTGATTCCTAGTTACGCCAGTGTGTGTCTGTGTGTAGAGTCACCTAGGGAAGGCTGTATTATCAGCATTATTAATACTATTCATAGTGAGTCTCCTCCAATGAATTTATATCGCAAGGGGCTGACCTGTGAAGCTGCACCCCGATAATATCCCCACCTGGGCCTGGTGTATATATTCAGTTACCAGTGACCAGGCGAGGGGTAATTGGGAAGGAAGCTGCGTGACATTGACCATCTCAATTCCCCGTCTCTAACCTTTAACTTACCGCAGCTTATCTGTAACATTTCCCAGCATGCACTGGTCTGGTAAAGGCGATAATAGGGGCGTGTCTCGCATTAATTGAATCCAATCGTGTTTAAAAGAAGCCAACGTGTTACTTTATTATGTTCCCTATCGTCGTTAATTTACCATTGGCCAAATTCTACTTCAATTAGCCAATCAGGATTGATTCTCTCCGTCCCCTGGCCCTTTGCCTTTATGTTGAGTTTTTGCCCAGTCCGGCCATTGCAGCTGTGAGGGCATCTCCCTTCCAATACCGAGAACCCAGAGCGTAAGGTGTGTGCACACGGGTGGCACTGGTTGTAATACACGGTCCAGGGGGCTAGGGGGAGCAGTGTATAGGGGTAATTCAGTGTTCTAGGGTGGTTAGGGGGGTCGTGTCGGGGATAGGCCAGGGGTGGTAGGTCTAGTGTAGTTCAGGGTGGGTCAGTTCTAGGGGTACGTCTAGGGTGAATCAGTGTCTAGGGTCGGCATTTTCTGATTTGGCTTGGTCTAGGGTTCGATCAGTGTCTAGGGGGTCTGGTCAGGTCTAGGGTTTTGCACAGTTGTCTAGGGGGTTGCAGTGTTAGGGTATCAGTTCTAGGGTTGATCACGTTGTCTAGGGGTGGTCCTTCTAGGGTTTATTCTGGGGGGGTCGCAGGAGTTCTACCGGGGTGTCAGTGTCTAGGTATCGTTGTCAGCTTTGGGTGCCAGTGTTAGGGTATAGTGTGGGGTGGTCAGGCTAGGGGGGATCCAGTGTCAGGGTGGTTTTCGTGTCCCAGTGATCAGACTAAAAGGGTTCGTCAGGTTTTCTAGGGAGTGGGTCGTGGGACTAGGGGTGATCAGGTCCTAGGGTTGCGACAGTTTCTAGGGGTGGGTCCCAGGTCTAGGGGGTGGTCAGTTTCTAGGCTGGTAAACCAGGTTAAGGGTTGGATCAGTGGTCTATGGTTCGTTCGTGTCTATAGGGGTGGTCAGTGTCTAGGGGTGGATCAGTGTCTAGGGTTGATCAAGTGTTCTAGGGTTCCAATGTTTTTCTAGGGGTGGTAAGTGTCCTAGGGCGGTGTGGTTCGGCAGTTTCAGGGTTGATCGTTGTCTAGACGTGTTTATCAGTGTCTAGGGTAGTCCGAGTTTCTAGGGTGAGGTTGGGATTCAGTGTCTAGGGTTTGTCAGTTTCTAGGGGTGGTCAGTGTCTAGGGATCTCGTCAGTTTTCTAGGGGTCGGTAGTGTCTCGGGGTGATCAATGTCTAGGTGATAGTGTCTAGGGTTACGTCAGTTTCTAGGGTGTGGTCAGGTCCCTAGGGGTGATCATGGTCTAGGGTACAGTGATCTAGGGTTGGTCAGTTGGTTCTCAGGTGTCTTTGAATCGAGTGGTCTAGGGGTGATCAGTGTCTAGGGTTTGTCAGTTTCTAGGGTGCAGTGTCTCTAGGGGTGGATCAGTGTCTTAGGGTCACAGTGTCTTAGGGTTCGTCAGTTTTTCTAGGGTGGTCAGTGTCTAGGGGTGTGTCAGTGTCTGTATGGGGTTGGGGGGGGGGGATCAGTCGTAGGGTTCGTCAGTTTCAGGGGTGTGTCAGTGTTGTCATGGGCGTGGTCAGTGTCCTAGGGTGGATCAGTTCTAGGGTTCGTCAGTTTTTTCTAGGGTGGTCAGTGTTCTAGGGGAGGTAGCTAGGGGGTGGTTTCAAGTCTAGGGTGGGTGTCAGTGTCTTGGAGTGGTCAGCTTGTCTAGGGCGTGGTCAGTGGCTAGGTGGGGTTATTGGTTAAGGCGGTGGTCAGTGTCTAGGTGCGGTCAGTGGCGATTAAGGGTGGTTATTGGGTCTAGTAGTGGACCGCACGGCCTAGGGGTGGTTAGTGTCTAGGGGTAGTCAATGTCTAGGGGTGGTCAGTGGCTAAGGGTGTATTATGTTAGGGGTGGGTCATGTCGTCTAGGGTGGTCAGTGTTCTTGGTGAGTGGTCGTGTACTAGGGGTGTGGTCAGTGGCTAAGGGTGGTTTATTGGTTTAGGGTGGTCAGTGTCTAGGGAGGTGGTGGTCAGGGCAGTGTGGTGGTATTGGCGAGTAGTGGAACATGGCTGAGGGGTGTGGTCTTATGTTCTGTCTAGGGTGGATCCCCCAAACAAATTTTTGCCTTAGGGGTGGTGCCCTATGTGGTTCATTCCTTATGAGTGGTCAGTGTCTAGGGGTGTGTCCATGTAAGGGTGGCTTTATCTTGGTGTAGGGGTGGTGTCAGGTCCTAGGGGGTCAGTGTCTACAAGGGTGTTATTGGCTAGTAGGGGAATTGGCTAGGGGTGGTCAGTGTCTAGGGGTAGTTCCTTCAATGTCTAGGGGTGTGTCATGTCTAGGGGTGGTCAGTGTCTTGGGTGGACTACTGGTGGATCCATAGGTCGAGGGGTGGTCAGTGGTAAGGGTGGTTATTGGTTAGGGGTGGTCAGTGGCTAGGGGGTCGTGGCCCTAAGGTGGTTATTGGACTAGTAGGGACATTGGCTCTAGGGGTGGTTCAGTGTCTCTAGGGGTAGTCAATGTCTATGGGGGTCAGTGTCTAGGGGGGTCAGTGGCTAACGGGTGGTGTTTGGCTAGTAGTTGGAACATTGGCTAGGGTAGTGGTCAGTGTCTAGGGGTAGTCAATGTCTATGGGTGGTCAGTGTCTAGGGGTGGTCAGTGTCTTAGGGGGTGGTCAGAATCAGATATAGATTATGAGCCTCTCGGGTTCGGGTAGCGTTTTAATAGGACATCTACTATATTGCTAACGGGCCCTTAAAGACCACACATAACTTTACTTTCTTGGTTCCTGGTGGTTCCCTGAAGATCTTCTACTGCCTCATCACTTGACCCTGGTCTCGGAAATTGTTGCTTCTCTGATGGCTTTACCAACTCTTTATGAATTGTGCAGCAAAGAGCAAGTGTCTACTGACAACTACTTCCCGGCATGGAAAGAAGAACAGAGGAGCCGGTGATGGATCAGAAGATCTCCAGCGACCAATAGGACAAGCGTCATTAATTGGGGATTCCTTGGCAATTACATGTGACATTGTGTCTGTGGGGTAAGGTAAATGTCCCTTTAACAGTTTGTACCTGTGTCTGATGCGGGAATCTTCTCCTTTTTTCTTTTGTCTTTTTTCTTACTTCTCTCTAAGTACAGAAAAATTCAATAGTAAAGGTTTGAAAAGTTCTTTGTTAGCCTGAAATTAATCGATTTAAAGGTGCAGTATCCCCAAATAGCAAATACCTTTATAAATATGGCCCATAGTATTGAAAACTATGTAAAATTAACATCAAGTTAACATATATATAAAGGAAAAACATAGTATGAAAAGTGATTTTTAATCACGTCAGCATAACTTGAAACTGTAACGTAGCACACACACAGTAACATAAGGTGAAAAAAAAAATAAAACGGATAAACGACTTTAACACTTGATCATCACAGGTAATACTAAAAAACATACTAACACAGTAAAACACTATGATACTAGTAAACAGATACAACACAGTACAATGGTCCTAAGTGTAACCCAGACACACTGTAACATAATAAACACTAAACACTTGTAAACAGAGAAACTGCACATAGAAACAAACTAAAACATTGTCACGCTGGTAACATTGTACAACACTAAACACTAGTAAAACACTTGACAAACATAGTAAACACGGTAACATTAGCGTGACTTAAAAAGTCAACACAGTATACACATAGCTGCATAGTAGTAATATACAGTAACACTGTAACACATGTAATTAAACTTGTTAATACATTATACATTAGAACAAACACAGTAACATGGCATACTGTAACAGTAACACATATTGTACAGCTGTAACACAGTATCACGTAACACGACTTAACATACTAGTAAACACGAAACACTGGAAAAACACTAGTATAACACTGTTAATAAGTAACACAGTAACATAGTTAAACTGTAACACAGTAACCCTAATATTGTAACACTGTCACACAGTATCGCAGTAACACTAACATACTAGTAACACAGTACACATTGCTAGAACTATAGTACACTAATTAGTATACACATTTAATATGTAAAACACTAATCATAGACTAACACAACTAATATAGTACACAGAGTAACATAGTAACACAACAAACACAGGCACATAGTACCACGTAACATTTAGTAACATAGAACACATAAACTACAGTAACAAAAAAAGTCACAAAATAGTAAAAACACGTAACACTGTAATATAGTAACATTGTAACACATTAACAGTAACACAAACATAGTAACACTGTAACAGAGTAACCCAGTAAACAAGTAACAATATCAACCACTAACATGTAAACATTATAACCCACAGAACATAGTAACATTATAACCACCGTAAACATGTGTAAACACAAGTAGCATTTACCAGTAACTGACAACATTTGCTGTAAACAGATAGTAAACAATTTAACGCTGTAAACCTGTACACACAGTAACAATTGCAAACACACAGGAATCATTAACACTCTGCAACCCATAAAATAGTAAAACAGTAAACTCAAAACATATGCAACACAGAACCAGTAACTAATAACACTTGTAACACTACATAGTAACACAGTAATACTAAACACCGTAGCATACACATGTAAAATAGTAACAACGTTTACACTAACCTCGTTGACCACTAACAATAGTATACCACAGTAAACACAGATAGACATGTGGTAACACTGTAACACCAGAAAACATAGTACAACTTGTAACATTGTAACCACTGTAACACAGTAACATTGGCAAACACAGTAACATAATACACTGCAAACACTAGACATAGTAACACAGTAACACTAACATAAGCAACACATGAACATATAACACTGTAACACTAACATAGTAACACAGCTAACACTAACCAGCAACACAGTAATAATAAATCACTGTAACCACTACACATAGTAACACTAAGTAATACTAACAATCAAGCAACAGTAACATAGGATAACTGAACCGCCTTTTTAAACACTACCTAGTATACCACTAACGATAGATACCAGAGTAACATTGTAACACAATGAAACAGTAACACGTCACAAACACAGTTCAGCATTGTAACACACAGTAACATTGTACACGAAAATAGAAAACATTGTAAACGCTTTGGGTAAACACTGTACTCACACGTAACATTGCAACACAGTATACCTTAACACTGCAGACAATAACATAGTACACACGTCACTAACAGACTCAACACGTAAGCATAATAACCATGTAGCAACACTAAAAAACTACACTAACTAGCGTATACACATAATACTACATAGACAACACAGTAACATAGAACACATCACTTTAACACTAACCTAGTTACACACTAACACCCCCCGTAAAACACCGTAAACATTTGCTAACACATAAGTAACATTGTAACACAGTAACACTAACACAGTAGCATTGTAACACAGTAACATTGTAACACAGTAACACTAACACAGTAGCATTGTAACACAGTAACATTGCAACCATGATTTACATAACCCTGACAACACTAACATAGTAAACCTTACGTAACATAATAACAACACGTGTTACCACTTAACATAGTACTAACCAGTACACAACATCAGTAAACACAGTAAAACATTAATTAACCTTGACTACACTAAATAGTAAACACAGTAATACTAACATAGCAACACAGCAGTAAACATAGAGTAAAGCAGTACACTAAACCTAGTACAAACACACTAACTAGTAACACTAGTAAAAAAACAGTAAACCATTGTAACACATAAATTGTAACAAATCAGTAAACACCGTGGGACATTGTAGCACCAGTACACATGTCTTACATAGTAACACTAACACGTAGCATTGTACAATCACAGATATAACAAGTGAAACATGAGTCTAATCTAACCACGTAGATGGAACATCAGTGAACTGTGCACATACAGTACTGGTGTAGGAACATGAACATGTAACCTTGAACAATTTAACACAGTAACATTGCAACACAGTAACAGTATACACTGCAAACACACTAACATAGGAAACACAGTAAACCACCAACTAGCAACCAAGATGTAACATAGTAACACGTAACACTAACTGTTACAAACACAAACATTAGTAACACAGTAACACAGAAACATTGTAACAACAGTAACATTGTAACACAGTAACACCGTGACATTGTAAGTCAACACAGTAACATTGTAACATGTAACACTAAACACAGTAGTCATGTAACACAGTAACATTGAAATAACACAGGAACATAGTAACATTGTAACACAGTAACATTGTAACACAGGAACATAGTAACATTGTAACGGCTGTACCTCTGTAACGACATAACAGTGCAACACCTAGTAAACATTAACATGCACACTAACACTAGTATAACAAGAAACTAACATAGCAACAACTACAGTACATAAAACACTGTACGACCTTAACACAGTAACCTCAGTAAAACAAACATAGCAAACACAAGTAACATAGTAAACACTTTTAACCACTAACCTAGACATCACTAACATAGTAGCACAGTAAAACATTGTAACTACACTTAACATAGTAACACTAAACATAGCAAACACAGTAACATTACACACGTACTCACAGTATAACATTAACAAGCAAACACGTAAACACAGTAACATGGTTACACAACAGTAACATAACATAGTAACATAACATGTACATTGTCATAGTAATTAAGTAAAATAATAAACAGTAACACAGTACAACTAGTAACAATTAAACCACAGTTCAACACAGTAATATAGTTAACATAAGAACACGTAAAATAGTAACAGTGAGAACATGTAACACAGTATACATAGCGACATTGTAACACAGGAAACATAGTAAACATAGTAACATTGTAACACGCTACTAGGTAACACAGTAACACAGTACACTTAGAATATAGTAACATAGTAACAACCAGATGAAAACATGTAACTTACCAGTGATTTGACGAGTACTCCTCTGTGTTCATTGATTCTCTCTCTCCTTTATATCGGATTTAAAAAAGTAAACACGTGCGGAAGTAAAATAACAAGTCAGCAGTGGGGAATAAAGGGCATATTACAACCAGTACCCAGTTACAACCAACCTGTTTTACAACCAGGTCACCACCCCCGTATTACAACCAGTCCAACCACTAGTTATTTCAACCAAGTACACCCATGTATTACAACCAGTACCACCCATGTATTACAACCAGTACCACCCATGTATTACAACAGTACCACCCATGTATTACAACCCAGTGCCACCCGTGTATTACAACCGTCCCACCCTGTATACAAACCAGTAAACCAACCAGTATTACAACCAGTACCAACCATGCTATTACAACCAACCACACTGTGTATTACAACCAGTACCCACCCGTGATTACAACCAGTCAACGTGTATTACACCTCCCCACGTGTATTACAACCAGTGACCACCCGTGTATTCAACCAGTGCGCACCAGTGTATTACAAACCCCAGTGGCCACCCCGGTGTATTACAACCAGTACCTACCCAGTTATTACAACCAGTACCACCGTGTATTACAACCAGTACCACCCGTGTATTACAACCAGTGCCACCCGTGTATTACAACCAGTACACCCGTGTATTACAAAACCATGTTTAGTACACCCCGTGTATTACAACCAGTGCCCACCGTGTATTACACCAGTGCCACCCGTGTATTACAACCAGTGCCACCCGTGTATTACAAACCCAGGCACCCGTGTATTACAACCATTGCCACCCTTGTATTACAACCAGTGCCACCCGTGTATTACAACCAGTGCCACCCGTGTATTACAAACCAGTGCCACCGTGTATTACAACCAGTGCCACCCGTGTATTACAACCAGTGACAACCGTGTATTACAACCAGTGCCACCCGTGTATTAACAACGCAGTGACCGTATACACTCGTCACGGTGTACTAAACCAGTGGCACCCGTGTATTTACACCCAGTGCCACCGGTTCAACAGTGCCCGTTTATTCAACCAGTGCCACCCGTTGTATTACAACGCAGTGCCACCCGTGTTATTACATAACGCAGTGCCATCCTCTTGTATACAACCGAGTGAGGGCAACCGTGTATTACAACCAGTGCCCACCCGTGTATTACAAACCATGCCCACCCGCCGGTATTATGCAAACCAGTGCCTACGCTCGTCCCTGTATTACAAAACGCAGTGCCAGACGCCGTGTATTACAAATACCAGAGGCCACCTGAGAACCACCCTGTATTAAACGAGTCACCCGTTAACAGACCATGCACCCGCGTTTAGTGAACCGTAGTTACAACCATTGCCACCACTGTGTATTTACAACCAGGTTGGCCACCCGTGTATTACAACCATTGCCACTCCGTGTATTACAAACCAGTGCCCACCCGTGTATTAGGCAACCAGTGCCCGGCCACCCGTGTATTACAAACGCAGTGCACCGTGTATCAACCAGGCCCCGGGTATTACAACCTAGTGGCAACCGCGTGTATTACATACTCAGTGCCACCACCGTGGTAATTATCACCACAGGCCACCCGTATTGATAATGCCAGACCAGCCGTGTATTACAACCAGTGCCACCCGTGTATTACAACCAGTGCCAACCGTGTATTACAACGCAGTTCCACCCACGCGTATTAACAACCAGTACGTGTAGACAACAGTCCCTCCTGTATTATCAACCAGTGGGGCCACCCGTGTATTACAACCAGTGCCACCTGCGATGTATATTACACAACCAGTGCCAACCGTCGTTGGTATTAGCAACCAGTGCACCCGTTTTGTCATGACAACCACGTTGCACCCGTCCACTGCTGACTTGTTTATTTACTTCCCACGTGTTTTACTTTTTAAATCCAGATACTAAAGAGGGAGAATCAATGAACAAAGAGGAGACTCGTCAAATCACTGGTAATGTTACATTGTTTTCAATACTGTGTTACTATGTTACTATGTTACTATGTTACTGTGTTACTGTGTTACCGTGTTACAATGTTACTATGTTACTATGTTACTGTGTTACAATGTCGCTATGTTACTGTGTTACTATTTACTATGTTACTGTGTTACAATGTCGCTATGTTACTGTGTTACTATTTTACTGTGTTACTATGTTACTATATTACTGTGTTACTGTGTTATTGTTACTGTGTTACTGTGTTATTATTTTACTGTGTTACTATGTTACTATATTACTGTGTTACTATGTTAATGTTACTGTGTTACCATGTTACTGTGTTACAGTGTTGCTATGTTAATGTTACTGTGTTACTATGTTAATGTTACTGTGTTGCTATGTTAGTGTTACTATGTTAGTGTTACAATGTTACTGTGCTACAATGTTACTGTTAATGTGTTACAATGTTACTGTGTTACTATGTTAGTGTGTAACTAGGTTAGTGTTACAGTGTTACTATGTTACTGTGTTGCTATGTTAGTATTACTGTGTTACTATGTTAGTGTTACAGTGTTATTATGTTACTGTGTTGCTATGTTAGTGTTAATGTGTTACTATGTTAGTGTTGCAGTGTTAATGTTACTGTGTTGCAATGTTACTGTGTTACAGTGTTACAGCGTTACAATGTTACTATGTTCCTGTGTTACAATGTTACTGTGTTACAATGTTAGTGTTACAGTGTTATTATGTTACTGTGTTGCTATGTTAGTGTTACTGTGTTACTATGTTAGTGTTGCAGTGTTAATGTTACTGTGTTGCAATGTTACTGTGTTACAGTGTTACAGCGTTACAATGTTACTATGTTCCTGTGTTACAATGTTATAGAAACTGACGAACCCTAGACACTGATCAACCCTAGACACTGGCCAACCCTAGACACTGGCCACCCCTAGACATTGACCACCCCTAGACACTGATCAACCCTAGACACTGACCACCCCGAGATACGGACCAACCCTAGACACTGACCACCCCTAGACACTGACCAACCCTAGACACTGACCACCCCTAGACACTGATCACCCCTAGACACTGACCAACCCTAGACACTGACTACAATTGAAATTCCATTTCTGCACATGTCTACCCTACCCATAATGTCTGTATAACAGTTACATAGTAACATAGTATTGGAGGTTGTATAAAGACATACGTCCATCATTTATAGCTTACTCTAAACCCTACCTAACAGTTGATATCCCTCTCTATTCTAATTTGACCTTGTTTAGCACAGGGACAGAGATATGATGTTGCTCAAGGTACAGCTTCTTTGTCTCTATTATTTTTCTGTGTGTAGTGCACTGAGCATGTCCAAGCCAGTGGTAAGGTCTTAGAGGAGGGATTAAAAGGGACTGAAGGGCATTATCCATTCTAACTATATAGTTTGCAATAACATGTTTATACTGAATGAACCATATTCTTTCCTATTACAGATGAGTTCTTCCATTTTATAATAATTTGTTTTGCGGTTGGAGCCTCACTGATCTCTTCTTATAACTACGCAGGTACACGATTCATATTCAGGTTATTACACTAAGGCTGAAAAGTCTTAAGGCATAATATATAAATACTATGATTATATATAAATACTATGATAATATATAAATACTATGATAATATATAAATACTATGATTATATATAAATACTATGATAATATATAAAAAATACTATGATAATATATAAATACTATGATTATATATAAATACTATTTCTAGTATAATGAAGCTTATTTATAAAAGATCAGTATTTCTATATTGCCGAATTGCTCCATTATTGCAGTGGCAAAATACTACCGGTTAATATTATGTAGTGTGTTAAATATATATTTGTTGCAGTAGAGGCACTATCCGTGTACGTGGTAAATGGGGGAGCCAGTCCGTGTAGGATCAAATTATCGCAATAAACAAAAAACATTTCTATATGTCGTAACTCTACGTGTCCTGCTTGGGAAAGGGAATTGCATTTCCCGAAACGTCACTTGGTATGATAAATTACTGCCGCCCAAATGTGGGTGTATAATGGAGGGTTCAGGACAATAACCTTTCCTAACATGCTGAAACATAACCAGCCATGACGTGAGCTCCCTCTAGTGGCAAATACCAAGTCATCTCATTCTACAAAAAACCCACAAATACGGTGTTAGAATCCAAGGGCCATATTTATAAATGTGCGGTATCTGTAAATAACGATGGCGCTGTAACTGTTGGGCTAAATGTGCGGTATCTGTAAATAACGATGGCGCTGTAACTGTTGGGCTGCGTTCGTACATTTACAGCCAACGTGTATTCTTTGATGATGTAGAATGACCTCAACCGTTAAAGGCACGGTATCACTAAAAAGTGTGTAGATCCTTCTTATTTGCTTTTGGTTTTCACCACTAGATGGAGCCCAGATGTTTGTAATAGATTTTCTAGCTATCGCCTTTGTGCTGTTGACATTATGTTATCGATTGGTCTAATTACACCAAGGGAGAGTCTTGTTTATTCTAACAGTGGGTTGGACTATAATGGAGAGTTCACATAATACACCAAGCTCCTGGGATGTATAGTAACTGATTTTCTTTGTCTTCCAGACTGGACAGTTTCAGCTGGGATTGGTTTACTTGCATTTGCTTCCCTAGAGACCATTGGAATATATTTTGGTTTAGGTGAGATGTTAATGTTAAATAAAAGTATTTATAATGAACTGTGTATGTACCGTGTATGTATATATATATATATATATAAAAACAGTAGGTGGGTGCAATATATATATAAAATACACACACACACACACACACACACAAAATAAGGAGCAATGGGCCATCTTAAGTGATTTTATTCACAGAGTGAGACATTTCGGTCTATATACTAAGACCTTTCTCAAGCCATTAGCAGGGGTGCCTCACCATGAAGCAAACTGAAACATTTGCTCAGGGCGCGCCCCTGCAGAGCACTTAAAAGGCGGCAGTTAAAAATAATCCTCCTTCTTATGACATCATCATGTCAGTGTAGAATGTTATGACATCATCATGTCAGTGTAGAATGTTATGACATCATCATGTCAGTGTAGAATGTTTCTATTGGCCAATGATCATTAGTATCCAGCTTTACATTGTGTTATTCTGTAACATTATTCCCTCTCCTTTATATAAACCAAACTGACCCACAATCCCCCAGTGTCTATTCACTGACCTTGGCTTGTCCTATTTTGAATTCCTCGTTGTTGTTGTAAATAACTTCGTTTTCTGGGCGACTTGTTCGTATGAAGCAAATTCCCTGTCACACAAAAAAAACACTAATATTCTCAACTTCTGTTACAATGTGTCTCATTTCATGGTCATGGAGAGAAATGCGTTTAATACCAGTAAAACGGGAACCAGGGAGCTGCCATACTGCCTTACATTTTGTTAAATGTCCTTTTTAACTCTTAGTTCTCCATTAATTCAGAATGTGATCCATTAACTTAGTATACAAAGTAATGATTGTATTAAATGGCCATTTAGCAATAAGTAGTCCTGGGAGAGTTATTACGTTTGCACATTGCTTTTAACAATTTTAGAAAATAGGCCCCAGACATCACCCCTGACTAAGTCTCCACTGCATAAGACACAAATACGCTATTTTGAAAAAACAATCTGTATGGCAACACCGCACACCTTTGTATTCGCAGCTAATTCCACCGCTTTCTCTGTGGAAACAGCGTCACTGGGGTAAAACACAGTCGCTGTGGGAACAGCCCGAAACATTGCCAAGTCTTCAAGACCCATCTGAGAAGGTCCGTCCTCCCCTGCAAACAACAGATCCCAATTCATTACAGTTCAGGTCTCTCTCAATCAGAACATCAATCATTATTATTATTATTGTTATTAAAGGTAATGTCTCAGTGTGTGACCTTGCCTTTAATAACCCCATCTTAAAGGGGCAACTACAGCTTTGTCAAGCAATAGGGAGCCCAACTGGGTGTTACAAACCTTCCCCCACCCTTTCCTAGAATAAAGAAGGGTTTGTGTTAAAAGTTACTTAATTCTAACAGGACATTTCTAAACCCAACAGGGTATTGGCCAATGGGTGAATTTGCCTTACAACACAGTAACAGTCCCAATGTAACAAACCCTGATATTGCGGGATTGTGTAGGAGGAGATGCCATACTGCTTCACTGGAGGATTGTTCAGCTCAATGTATCCACTTCAGACAACTAAGTCCAAACCTGTGGATCCCCGGATGTCACTGAGTTTCCATTGACTGATTGTATCTGTAAACACAGGATGAACTACAACTGTCCCGGCTAGAAACACAGCGAACATTCCCGAGTAGCCAGGGAACCTGAACAGACTATAAGCCTTTCCGGGGATTTATTCTGATTTTATATACACATAGAGCAGGGCTGTCCCTTTACACAGGTGTGATACATTGTAACTACTGTGGTGGGATAACCATTAAACACTCACCTATGGAGACACCACAATGGGAGCCACACAGGTTGATGTTGCTTTCGGATATTGCTGCCATACGGATTTGGTCGAACGCTCTGGTGAAGAAAGTAGCAAATGTGCTGGCAAAGGCCACTGTTCGGTCCCTGGTGGCACAGCCAACGGCAACACTAACCTGAATTTTAAAACACAAACATGGGTAGATTGGAAGATTGGAAGATTTTCCTGACTTTGCCAGGTCCTATCTTAGGAACCAGATGGAATTTAAAGACACACAGGGTTATTCAATAAAAGTTCTTATTGTTTAAAATTAGTGCTAATTTTGCCCCAACCAATCAGATGTTAGCTTTCAAATGTTAAATAAGATCTGATTGGTTGGGGCAAAATTAGCACCAATTTTAAACGATAAGAACTTTTATTGAACCTCCCTGATAGTACACAGTGTTTGATTCGAGTTAACGTGTGCCATACGGGGTAAAATAATGTTTTCTGGTTTTATTTTTCCTTTAAATCCCCCTTCTGGTTTTTGGTGTATGGCCATGTGGAATATGGCGCCCAGAATTCACGCATGGTCGGTATTGTCCATTACCATGTTCTGTTCCGCAATGTAACATTCTATGTATCGCTCCGGATGTTCTTTTTTGAAAACTTCTGAGAACGTGGAATTTTTGGTGTCGCCATCCAGAGCGATGACCCGATCATTAGCGTGGCCCAGTTTGGCGAGTGCCAACCCGTAAGCTTTCCGCGTGGCGAACTGCAAGACAAGGTGATAAGTAGCGTTAAAATTTAATCAATCATACGGATCCCTGTGTATGTATTCAATAAAAGTTCTTATTGGTAAAAATGGTGATAACCTTGCCCCAACCAATCAGATGTTAGCTTTCAAATGTTAAAGAAGATCTGATTGGTTGGGGCAAAATTAGCCCCATTTTTAACAATAAGAACTTTTATTGAATCTCCCTGATTGCTCTGCCTGTTGCGTTTCAATAAAAATGCGACACAATTTACGCACAATTCGTGTTTGTGTAAATACAAATAAAAGGTTTTCATTGGTTTTTAAAACTTTGTAGTTTTTTCCGGTAGAATATAGAATATATATAGAACCTGCTGATTTGGTGAACGGGCTGATTGACCATCGGAACCAGAATTTCAATAGGTTGGTGTAAAATTTCGGAAAGGCAGATGTCAATCAAACGTTCTCCAAATTGGACAATCATTCGATCGGACAGGGGGGTAAATTTCAGCTGAATGTGCAGTCTTTAAAAGACCACACAATTGTCCACAACCATAAATCAGCCGAAATGATACTTCAATGCACCAAATGGTCAATCAGTATGGCAGTAAACAGTGCAAAGGGTCAGTACACGGAAAGGAATGTGTAGTTTGTCTGTAATGATTTATAGAAACTCACTGTAAGGACATTTCATGACAATTGGTCCCTGTAATTATGAATCCGTCACAGTAAAGTTCCCCACTGGTGAATCTCTCACCTTCTCTCCCAGCTTATAGTTCGGTTGGGACTTCATCTTAATGTTCCTGATAGTCACATCTGGCGCATCTTCCACTGGGAACGTGGGGGAAAGTTTTTTGCTGGTCTGGATTCTTCCCTCAATCTCATTAATTGCTTTTTCGGCTATATCCTTTGGAAGGGGTTTACCATGCCAGTTTTCCTTATCCTCCACCCCTGGAACACAGGGAGAAATACCCAGTATTAATCAAAAAGTATTCATGGGAGCTGCCATAGTGTTTCCCTTAGACAGTACAGTATGAGGGTATAGCTTATTGTATGTACAGAACATTCCTTCTCTGTATATTTATACATATGGGTGGGAGCTGCCATAGTGTTTCCCTTAGACAGTACAGTATGAGGGTATAGCTTATTGTGTGTACAGAACATTCCTTCTCTGTATATTTATACATATGGGTGGGAGCTGCCATAATGCTGCCATAGTGTTTCCCTTAGACAGTACAGTATGAGGGTATAGCTTATTGTGTGTACAACATTCCTTCTCTGTATTTTATACATATGGGTGGGAGCTGCCATAGTGTTTCCCTTAGACAGTACAGTATGAGGGTATAGCTTATTGTTGTACAGAACATTCCTTCTCTGTATATTTATATTATACATATGGGTGGGAGCTGCCATAGTGTTTCCCTTAGACAGTACAGTATGAGGGTATAGCTTATTGTTGTACAGAACATTCCTTCTCTGTATATTATATTTATACATATGGGTGGGAGCTGCCATGATTGTTTCCCTTAGACAGTACAGTATGAGGGTATAGACTTATTGTGTGTACAGAACATTCCTTCTCTGTATATTTATATTAACATATGGGTGGGAGCTGCCATATTGTTTCCCTTAGACAGTACAGTATGAGGTATAGCTTATTGTATGTACAGAACATTTTCCTGTATATTTATATTATACATATGGGTGGGAGCTGCCATATTGTTTTCCTTAGACAGTACAGTATGAGGGTATAGCTTATTGTATGTACAGAACATTCCTTCTCTGGTATATTTATACATATGGGTGGGATCTGCCAATTGTTTCCCTTAGACAGTACAGTATGAGGTATAGCTTATTGTGTGTACAGAACATTCCTTCTCTGTATATTATATTATACATATGGGTGGGGAGCTGCCATATTGTTTCCCTTAGACAGTACAGTATGAGGGTATAGCTTATTTATGTACAGAACATTCCTCTCTGTATATTTATACATATGGGTGGGAGCTGCCATATTGTTTCCCTTAGACAGTACAGTATGAGGGTATAGCTTATTGTATGTACAGAACATTCCTTCTCTGTATTATTATACATAGGGTGGGAGCTGCCATATTGTTTCCCTTAGACAGTACAGTATGAGGTATAGATTATGTGTGTACAGAACATTCTCTTTCTGTATATTTATACATATGGGTGGGAGCTGCCATATTGTTTCCCTTAGACATACAGTATGAGGTATAGCTTATTGGTATGACAGAGCATTCCTTCTCTGTATATTTATATTTATACATATGGTGGGAGCTGCCATATTGTTTCCCTTAGACAGTACAGTATGAGGGTTAGCTTATTGTATGTACAGAACATTCCTTCTCTGATATTATATACATATGGGTGGGAGCTGCCATATTGTTTCCCTAGACAGCACAGTATGAGGGTATAGCTTATTGTATGTACAGAAACATTCCTTCTCTGTATATTATATTTAACATATGGGTGGAGCTGCCATATTGTTTCCCTTAGACAGTACAGTATGAGGGTAAGCTTATTGTATGTACAGAACATTCCTTCTCTGTATATTTATACTAGGGGGGGAGTGCCATAGTGTTTCCTCTAGACAGTGCAGTATGAGGGTATAGTTATTGTGTGTATGAAACATTCCTTCTCTGTATATTTATACATATGGGTGGGAGCTGCCATATGTTTTCCTTAGACAGTACAGTATGAGGGTATAGCTTATTGTGTGAAGAACATTCCTTCTCTGTATTATTTATACATATGGGTGGGAGCTGCCATATTGTTTCCCTTAGACAGTACGAGGGTATAGCTTATTGTGTGTACAGAACATTCGTCCTCTGTATATTTATATTTATACATATGGGTGGGAGCTGCCATATTGTTTCCGTTAGACAGTACAGTATGATGGTATAGCTTATTGTGTGTGACAGAAAACATCCTTCTCTGTATATTTATACATATGGGTGGGAGCTGCCATAGGTTTCCCTTAGACAGAACAGTATGAGGGTATAGCTTATTGTATGTAAGAACATTCCTTCTCTGTTATTTATATTATACATATGGGTGGGAGGCTGCCATAGTGTTCCCTTAGACAGTACAGTATGAGGTATAGCTTATTGTGTGTACAGAACATTCCTTCTCGTATATTTATACATATGGGTGGGAGCTGCCATAGTGTTTCCCTTAGACAGTACAGTATGAGGGTATATCTTATGTATGTACAGAACATTCCTTCTCTGTATATTTAAACATATGGGTGGGAGCTGCCATATTGTTCCCTTAGACAGTACAGTATGAGGGTATAGAGCTTATGTGTGTACAGAACATTCTTCTCTGTAATTTATACATAGGGTGGGAGCTGCCATATGTTTCCTTAGACAGATAAGTATGAGGGTATAGCTTATTGTATGTACAGAACATTCCTTCTCTGTTATTTATATTTAACATATGGGTGGGAGCTGCCATAGTGTTTACCTTAGACAGTACAGTATGAGGTATAGCTTATTGTATGTACAGAACATTCCTCTCGTTATATTATAACATATGGGTGGGAGCTGCCATATTGTTTCCCTTAGACAGTACAGTATGAGGGTATAGCTTATTGTATGTACAGAACATTCCTTCTCTGTATATTTATATACATATGGGTGGGAGCTGCCATATTGTTTCCCTTAGACAGTACAGTATGAGGGTATAGCTTTTGTGTGTACGAACATTCCTTCTCTGTATATTTATACATATGGGTGGGAGCTGCCATTGTTTCCTTGACAGTACAGTATGAGGGTATAGCTTATTGTATGGTACAGACATTCCTTCTCTGTATATTTATATTTATACATATGGGTGGGAGCTGCCATAGTTTCCCTTAGACAGTACAGTATGAGGGTATAGCTATTGTTGTACAGAACATTCCTTCTCTGTATATTTATATTTATACATATGGGTGGGAGCTGCCATAGTGTTTCCCTTAGACAGTACAGTATGAGGGTATAGCTTATTGTGGTACAGAACATTCCTTCTCTGTGTATTATATTATACATATGGGTGGGAGCTCGCATAGTGTGTCCTTAGACAGTACAGTATGAGGGTATAGCTTATTGTGTGTACAGAACATTCCTTCTCTGTATATTTATTTATACATATGGGTGGGAGCTGCCATATGTTTCCTTAGACAGTACAGTATGAGGGTATAGCTTATTTGTGTGTACAGAACATTCCTTCTCTGTATATTATATTAACATATGGGTGGGAGCTGCCATAGTGTTTCCTTAGACAGTACAGTATGAGGGTATAGCTTATTGTGGTACAGAACATTCCTTCTCTGATATTTATATTTATACATATGGGTGGGAGCTGCCATATGTTTCCCTTAGACAGTACAGTAGAGGGTAAGCTTATTGTGTACAGAACATTCCTTCTCTGTATATTTATATTTATACATATGGGTGGGAGCTGCCATATGTTTCCTTAGACAGTACAGTATGGGTATAGCTTATGTGTGTAAGAACATTCTTGATATTATAGTTATACATATGGGTGGGAGCTGCCATAGTGTTTCCCTTAGACAGTACAGTATGAGGATATAGCTTATTGTATGTACAGAACATTCCTTCTCCGTATATTTATACATATGGGTGGGAGCTGCCATATTGTTTCCCTTAGACAGTACAGTATGGGGGTATAACTTATTGTATGTACAGAACATTCCTTCTCTGTATATTTTATAATATGGGGGAGCTGCCATACTGTTTCCCTTAGATAGTACAGTATGAAGGTATAGATTATTGAATGTATAGAACATCCCTTCTCTGTAGATTTATATTTATACATATGATATGGGTGGGAGCTGCCATATTGTTTCCCTTAGACAGTACAGTATGAGGGTATAGCTTATTGTATGTACAGAACTATTTTCCTGATATTATATACATATGGTGGGAGCTGCCATATTGTTTCCCTTAGACAGTACAGTATGAGGGTATAGCTTATTGTTGTACAGAAATTCCTTCTCTGTATATTTATACATATGGGTGGGAGCTGCCATATTGTTTCCCTTAGACAGTACAGTATGAGGTATAGCTTATTGTGTGTACAGAACATTCCTTCTCCGTATATTTATACATATGGGTGGGAGCTGCCATATTGTTTCCCTTAGACAGTACAGTATGAGGGTATAGCTTATTTATGTACAGAACATTCCTTCTCTGTATATTATCATATAAGTGGGAGCTGCCATATGTTTCCCTTAGACAGTACAGTATGAGGGTATAGCTTATTGTATGTAAGAACATTCCTTCTCTGTATATTTATATTATACATATGGGTGGGAGCTGCCATATTGTTTCCCTTAGACAGTACAGTATGAGGGTATCGCTTATTGTATGTACAGAACATTCTTCTCTGTATATTTATATTTATACATATGGGTGGGAGCTGCCTAATATTGTTCCCTTAGACAGACAGTATGAGGGTATAGCTTATTGAGTACAGAACTTCCTTCTCTGTATATTTATATTATACATATGGGTGGGACTGCCATATTGTTTCCCTTAGACAGTACAGTATGAGGGTAAGTTATTGTAGTACAGAACATTCCTTCTCTGTATTATTTATACATATGGGTGGGAGCTGCCATAGTGTTTCCTTAGACAGTGCAGTATGAGGGTATAGCTTATTGTGTGTAGAACATTCCTTCTCTGTATATTTATACATATGGGTGGGAGCTGCCATATTGTTTCCCTTAGACAGTACGAGGGTATAGCTTATTGTTGTACAGAACATTCTCTCTGTATATTTATACATATGGGTGGAGCTGCCATATTGTTTCCGTTAGACAGTACAGTATGATGGTATAGCTATTGTGTGTACAGAACATTCCTTCTCTGTATATTTATACATATGGTGGGAGCTGCCATATGTTTCCCTTAGACAGAACAGTATGAGGGTATAGCTTATTGTATGTACAGAACATTCCTTCTCTGTATATTTATATTTATACATATGGGTGGGAGCTGCCATATTGTTTCCCTTAGACAGTACAGTATGAGGGTATAGCTTATTGGGTACAGACATTCCTTCTCTGTATATTTATACATAGGGTGGGAGCTGCCTATTGTTTCCCTTAGACAGTACAGTATGAGGGATATCTTATTGTATGTACAGAACATTCCTTCTCTGTATATTTAAACATATGGGTGGGAGCTGCCATATTGTTTCCCTTAGACAGTACAGTATGAGGGTATAGCTTATTGTTGTACAGAACATTCCTTCTCTGTATATTTATACATATGGGTGGAGCTGCCATATTGTTTCCTTAGACAGTACAGTATGAGGGTATAGCTTATTGTATGTACAGAACATTCCTTCTCTGTATATTTATACATATGGGTGGGAGCGCCATAGTGTTTACCTTAGACAGTACAGTATGAGGGTATAGACTTATTGTATGTACAGAACATTCCTTCTCTTTATATTTAATTATACATATGGGTGGGAGCTGCCATAGTGTTTACCTTAGACCGTACAGTATGAGGGTATAGCTTATTGTATGTACAGAACATTCCTTCTCTGTATATTTATATTATACATATGGGTGGGAGCTGCCATAGTGTTTCCCTTAGACAGTACAGTATGGGGATAGCTATTGTTGTACAGAACATTCCGTCTCTGATATTTATATACATATGGGTGGGAGCTGCCATAGTTTTCCCTTAGACAGTACAGTATGAGGGTATGCTTATGTGCGTACAGAACATTCCTTCTCTTGTATTATATTTTACATATGGGTGGGACTGCCATAGTGTTACCTTAGACAGTACAGTATGAGGGTATAGCTTATTGTGTGTACAGAACATTCCTTCTCTGTATATTTATATTTATACATATGGGTGGGAGCTGCCATAGTGTTTACCTTAGACAGTACAGTATGAGGTATAGCTTATGTGTGTACAGAACATTCCTTCTCTTGTATATTATATTATACATATGGGTGGGAGCTGCCATATTGTTTCCCTTAGACAGTACAGTATGAGGGTATAGCTTATTGGTGTACAGAACATTCCTTCTCTGTAATATATTATACATATGGGGGGAGCTGCCATATTGTTTCCCTTAGACAGTACAGTATGAGGGTATAGCTTATTGTGTGTACAGAACATTCCTTCTCTGTATATTAATTTATACATATGGGTGGGAGCTGCCATGTGTTTACCTTAGACAGTACAGTATGAGGGTATAGCTTATTGTGTGTACAGAACATTCCTTCTCTGTATATTTATATTTATACTATGGGTGGGAGCTGCCATAGTGTTTCCCTTAGACAGTACAGTATGGGGTATAGCTTATTGTATGTACAGAACATTCCTTCTCTGTATATTATACATATGGGTGGGAGCTGCCATATGTTTCCCTTAGAAGTACAGTATGAAGGTATAGTTATTGATGTATAGAACATTCCTTCTCTGTAATTTAATTATACATATGATATGGGTGGGAGCTGCCATATTGTTTCCCTTAGACAGTACAGTATGAGGGTATAGCTTATGTATGTACAGAACTATTTTCCTGTATATTATATTATACATATGGGTGGGAGCTGCCATATTGTTTTCCTTAGACAGTACAGTATGAGGGTATAGCTTATTGTATGTACAGAACATTCCTTCTCTGTATATTTATACATATGGGTGGGAGCTGCCATATTGTTTCCCTTAGAAGTACAGTAGAGGTATAGCTTATTGGTGTACAGAACATTCCTTCTCCGTATATTTATACATATGGGGGGAGCTGCCATATTGTTTCCCTTAGACAGTACAGTATGAGGGTATAGCTTATTCTATGTACAGAACATTCCTCTCTGTATTTTATACATATAAGTGGGAGCTGCCATATGTGTTCCTTAGACAGTACAGTATGAGGGTATAGCTTATTGTGTACAGAACATTCCTTCTCTGTATATTTATATTATACATATGGGTGGGAGCTTGCCATATTGTTTCCCTTAGACAGTACAGTAGAGGGTATCGCTTATTGATGTACAGAACATTCCTTCTTGTATATTTTATTTATACATATGGGTGGGAGTGCCATATTGTTTCCCTAGACAGACAGTATGAGGGTATAGCTTATTGTATGTACAGAACATTCCTTCTCTGTATATTTATTTATACATAGGGTGGGAGCTGCCATATTGTTTCCCTTAGACAGTACAGTATGAGGGTATAGCTATTGTAGTACAGAACATTCCTTCTCTGTATATTTATACGTATGGGTGGGAGCTGCCATAGTGTTTCCGTTAGACAGTGCAGTATGAGGGTATAGATTATTGTGTGTATGGAACATTCCTTCTCTGTATATTTATACATATGGGTGGGAGCTGCCATATTGTTTCCCTTAGACAGTACGAGGTATAGCTTATTGTGTGTACAGAACATTCTGTCCTCTGTATATTTATATTTATACATATGGGTGGGAGCTGCCATATTGTTCCTTAGACAGTACAGTATGATGGTATAGCTTAGTGTACAGAACATTCCTTCTCTGTTATTATACATATGGGTGGGAGCTGCCATAGTGTTTCCCTTAGACAGACAGTATGAGGGTAAGACTTATTGTATGTACAGAACATTCCTTCTGTATATTTATATTTTACATAGGGGGGAGCTGCCATATTGTTTCCTTAGACAGTACAGTATGAGGGTATAGCTTATTGTGTGTACAGAACATTCCTTCTTGATATTATACATATGGGTGGGAGCTGCCATAGTGTTTCCCTTAGACAGTACAGTATGAGGGTATAGCTTATTGTATGTACAGAACATTCCTTCTCTGTATATTTAAACATATGGGTGGGAGCTGCCATAGTGTTCCCTTAGACAGTACAGTATGAGGGTATAGCTTATTGTGTGTACAGAAACATTCCTTCTCTGTATATTTATACATATGGGTGGGAGCTGCCATATGTTTCCTTAGACAGTACAGTATGAGGGTATAGCTTTTGTATGTTACAGAACATTCCTGCTCTGTATATTTATACATATGGTGGGAGCTGCCATAGTGTTTACCTTAGACAGTACAGTATGAGGGTATAGCTTATTGTAGTACAGAACATCTTCTTTATATTTATATTTATACATATGGGGTGGGAGCTGCCATAGGTTTACCTTAGACCGTACAGTATGAGGGTATAGCTTATTTTTTTTTCTTTTTTTTTTTGTTTACAGAACATTCCTTCTCTGTTATTTATATTATACATATGGGTGGGAATGCCATAGTGTTTCCTTAGACAGTACAGTATGAGGGTATTTAGCTTATGTAGTGTACAGAACATTCCTTCTCTGTTAAATTTATACATATGGGTGGGAGCTGCCAGTGTTTCCTTAGACAGTACAGTATGAGGGGATAGCTTATTGTGCGTAAGAACATTCCTTCTCTGTGTATTTATATTATACATATGGGTGGGATCTGCCATAGTGTTTACTTAGAAAGTACAGTAGAGGGTATAGCTTATTGTGTGACAGAACATTCCTTCTCTGTATATTTATATTAACATTGGGTGGGAGTGCCATAGTGTTTCCTTAGACAGTACAGTAGAGGGTATAGCTTATTGTGTGTACAGAACATTCCTCTCTGTTATATTATATTTATACATATGGGTGGGAGCTGCCATATTGTTTCCTTAGACAGTACAGTATGAGGGTATAGCTTATGTGTGTACAGAACATTCCTTCTCTGTATATTTATATTTATACATATGGGTGGGAGCGCCATATTGTTCCCTTAGACAGTACAGTATGAGGGTATAGCTTATTGTGTGTACAGAACTTCCTTCTCTGTATATTTATATTTATACATGGGTGGGAGCTGCCATAGTGTTACCTTAGACAGTACAGTATGAGGGTATAGCTTATGTGTGTACAGAACATTCCTTCTCTGTATATTTATATTTATACATATGGGTGGGAGCTGCCATATTGTTTCCCTTAGACAGTACAGTATGAGGGTATAGCTTATTGTATGTACAGAACATTCCTTCTCTGTATATTTATACATAGGGTGGGAGCGCATATTGTTTCCCTAGACAGTACAGTATGAGGTTAGCTTATTGTGTTGTACAGAACATTCCTTCTCTGTATATTTATACATATGGGTGGAGCTGCCATATGTTTCCCTTAGACAGTACAGTATGAGGGTATAGCTTATTGTGTACAAACATTCCTTCTCTGTATATTTATAACATATGTGTGGAGCTGCCATATTGTTTCCCTTAGACAGTAACAGTATGAGGGTATAGCTTATTGTATGTACAGAACATTCCTTCTCTGATATTTTATATTATACATATGGGTGGGAGCTGCCATATTGTTTCCCTAGACATACAGTATGAGGGTATGCTTATTGATGTACAGAACATTCCTTCTCTGTATATTATATTTATACATATGGGTGGGAGCTGCCATAGTGTTTCCCTTAGACAGTACAGTATGAGGGTAATAGCTTATTGTTGTACAGAACATTCCTTCCTTGTATATTTATATTATACATAGGGGTGGGAGCTGCCATATTGTTTCCCTTGACATAACTATGAGGGTATAGCTTATTGTATGTACAGAACATTCTTCTCTGTATATTATATACATATGGTGGGAGCTGCCATATGTTTTCCTTAGACAGTCAGTATGAGGTATAGACTTATTGTGTGTAGAACATTCCTTCTCTGTATATTTATACATATGGGTGGGAGCTGCCATATTGTTTCCCCTTAGACAGTACGAGGGTATAGCTTATTGTGTGTACAGAACATTCTCTCTCTGTATATTTATATTATACATATGGGTGGGAGCTGCCATATTGTTTCCTTAGACAGTACAGTATGAGGTATAGCTTATTGTGTGTACAGAACATTCCTCTCTGTATATTTATCATATGGGTGGGAGCTGCCATATGTTTCCCTTAGCAGATACAGTATGAGGGTATAGCTTATTGTATGTACGAACATTCCTTCTCTGTATATTTATACATAGGGTGGGAGCTGCCATATTGTTTCCTTAGACAGTACAGTATGAGGGTATAGCTTTTGTGTGTACACATTCCTTCTCTGTATATTTATACATATGGGTGGGAGCTGCCATATGTTTCCCTTAGACAGTACAGTATGAGGTATATCTATTGTATGTACAGAACATTCCTTCTCTGTATATTTATACATTGGGTGGGAGCTGCCATATTGTTTCCCTTAGACACAGTATGAGGGTATAGCTTATTGTTGTACAGAACATTCCTTCTCTGTATATTTATCATATGGGTGGGAGCTGCCATATTGTTTTCCCTTAGACAGTACAGTATGAGGGTATAGCTTATTGTATGTACAGAACATTCCTTCTCTGTATATTTATACATATGGGTGGGAGCTGCCATATTGTTTCCTTAGACAGTACAGTATGAGGGTATAGCTTATTGTGTTACAGAACATTCCTCTCTTTATATTTATATTATACATATGGGTGGGAGCTGCCATAGTGTTTCCTTAGACGTACAGTATGAGGTATAGCTTATTGTATGTACAGAACATTCCTTCTCTGTATTTTATATTATACATATGGGTGGGAGCTGCCATAGTGTTTCCCTTAGACGTACGTATGAGGTATAGCTTATTGTATGTACAGAACATTCCTTCTATGTTATTTATCCATATGGGTGGGAGCTGCCATATGTTTCCCTTAGACAGTACAGTATGAGGGTATAGCTTATTGTGGTACAGAACATTCCTTCTCTGTTATTTATATTATCATATGGGTGGGACTGCCATAGTGTTTCCCTTAGACAGTACAGTATGAGGGTATAGCTTATTGTGTACAGACATTCCTTCTCTGTATATTTATATTTATACATGGTGGGACTGCCATAGTGTTTCCTTAGACAGTACAGTATGAGGTTATAGCTTATTGTTGTACAGACATTCCTTCTCTGTATATTTATTTATACATATGGGTGGGAGCTGCCTATTGTTTCCCTTACAGTACAGTATGAGGTATAGCTATTGTGTACAGAACTTCCTTCTCTGTATATTTATTTTATACATATGGGTGGGAGCTGCCATATTGTTTCCCTTAGACAGTACAGTATGATGGTATAGCTTATTTGTGGTACAGAACATTCCTTCTCTGTATATTTATATTTATACATATGGGTGGGAGCTGCCATAGTGTTTCCTTAGACAGTACAGTATGAGGGTATGCTTATTGTGTGTACAGAACATTCCTTCTCTGTATATTTATATTAACATAGGGTGGGAGCTGCCAATGTTTTCCCTTAGACAGTACAGTATGAGGGTATAGCTTATTGTATGTACAGAACATTCTTCTCTGTATATTTATACATATGGGTGGGAGCTGCCATATGTTTCCTTAGACAGTACAGATGAGGTAATTTTGATGTATAGAACATCCTCTCTGTAGATTTAATTTATACATATGTGGTGGGAGCTGCCATATTGTTTCCCTTAGACAGTACAGTATGAGGGTATAGCTTTTGTATGTACAGAACTTATTTTCTCTGTATATTTATTATACATATGGGTGGGAGCTGCCATATTGTTTTCCTTAGACAGTACAGTATGAGGGTATAGCTTATTGTATGTACAGACATTCCTTCTCTGTATATTTATACATATGGGTGGGAGCTGCCATATTGTTTCCCTTAGACAGTACAGTATGAGGTATAGCTTATTGTGTGTACAGAACATTCCTTCTCGTATATTTATACATATGGGTGGGAGCTGCCATATTGTTTCCCTTAGACAGTACAGTATGAGGGTATAGCTTATTTATGTACAGAACATTCCTTCTCTGTATATTTATACATTAAGTGGGAGCTGCCTATTGTTTTCCCTTAGACGTACAGTATGAGGTTATAGCTTATTGTAGTACAGAACATTCCTTCTCTGTTATTTATATTTATACATATGGGTGGGAGCTGCCATATTGTTTCCCTTAGACAGTACAGTATGAGGTATGCTTATTGTTGTACAGAACATTCCTCCTGTATATTTATATTTATACATATGGGTGGGAGCTGCCATATGTTCCCTTAGACAGCACGTATGAGGGTATAGCTTATTGTATGTACAAACTTCCTTCTCTGTATATTTATATTATACATATGGGTGGGAGCTGCCATATTGTTTCCCTTAACAGTACAGTAGGAGGTATAGCTTATGTATGTACGAACATTCCTTCTCTGTATATTTATAACTATGGGTGGGAGCTGCCATAGTGTTTCCTTAGACAGTGCATGTTAGGGTATAGTTATTGTGTGTATGGAACATTCCTTCTCTGTAATATTTAACATATGGGTGAGCTGCCATATTGTTTCCCTTAGACAGTACGAGGGTATAGCTTATTGTGTGTACAGAACATTCTCCTCTGTATATTTATATTTATACATATGGGTGGGAGCTGCCATATTGTTTCCGTTAGACAGTACAGTATGGGTTAGCTTTTGTTTACAGAACATTCCTTCTCTGTATATTTATACATATGGGTGGGAGCTGCCATAGTGTTTCCCTTAGACAGAACAGTATGAGGGTATAGCTTATTGTATGTACAGAACATTCCTCTCTGTATATTTATTTTACATATGGGTGGGAGCTGCCATTGGTTTCCCTAGACAGTCCAGTATGAGGGTATAGCTTATTGTGTGTACAGAACATTCCTTCTCGGTATATTTATCATATGGGTGGGAGCTGCCATAGTGTTTTCCCTTAACAGTACAGTATGAGGGTATATCTTATTGTATGTACAGAACATTCCTTCTCTGTATATTTAACATATGGGTGGGAGCTGCCATATTGTTCCCTTAGACAGTACAGTTGAGGGTATAGCTTATGTGTGTACAGCACTTCCTTCTCTGTATATTTATACATATGGGTGGGAGCTGCCATATTGTTTCCCTTAGACAGTACAGTATAGGGTATAGCTTATTGTATGTACAGAACATTCCTGCTCTGTATATTTATATATGGGTGGGAGCCTCATAGTGTTTACCTTAGACATACAGTATGAGGGTATAGCTTATTGTATGTACAGAACATTCCTTCTCTTTATATTTATATTTATACATATGGGTGGGAGCTGCCATAGTGTTTCCTTAGACGTACAGTATGAGGGTATAGCTTATTGTATTTACAGAACATTCCTTCTCTGTATATTTATATTTATAACATATGGGTGGGAGCTGCCATAGTGTTTCCCTTAGACAGTACAGTATGAGGGTATAGCTTATTGTATGTACAGAACATTCCTTCTCTGTATATTTATACATATGGGTGGGAGCTGCCATAGTGTTTCCCTTAGACAGTACAGTATGAGGGTATAGCTTATTGTGGTACGAACATTCCTTCCTGTGTATTTATATTATACATATGGGTGGGATCTGCCATAGTGTTTACCTTAGACAGTACAGTATGAGGTATAGCTTATTGTGTGTACAGAACATTCCTTCTCTGTATATTTATATTTAATACATATGTGGGGAGCTGCCATAGTGTTTACCTTAGACAGTACAGTATGAGGGTATAGCTTATTGTGTGTACAGCATTCCTTCTCTGTATATTTATATTATACATATGGGTGGGAGCGGCCATATTGTTTCCCTTAGACAGTACAGTATGAGGGTATAGCTTATGTGTGTACAGAACATTCCTTCTCTGATATTTTATTTATACTATGGGTGGGAGCTCCATATTGTTTCCCTTAGACAGTACAGTATAGGGTATAGCTTATTGTGTGTACAGAACATCCTTCTCTGTATATTTATATTTATACATATGGGTGGGAGCTGCCATAGTGTTTACCTTAGACAGTACAGTATGAGGGTATAGCTTATTGTGTGTACAGAACATTCCTTCTCTGTATATTTATATTTATACATATGGGTGGGAGCTGCCATAGTGTTTCCTTAGACAGTACAGTATGAGGGTATAGCTTATGTGTGTACAGAACATTCCTTCTCTGTATTTATATTTATACATATGGTTGGGCTGCCATAGTGTTTCCCTTAGACAGTACAGTATGAGGGTATAGCTTATTGTATGTACAGAACATTCCTTCTCTGTATATTTATATTTATACATATGGGTGGGAGCTGCCATAGTGTTTCCCTTAGACAGTACACTATCAGACAGTATCTTATTGTGCACACAAAATATTTATTTCCTTTTTAGTGGGGCCCAATTTTCTGCTTCTTTTTGTAAAAAACAAATAAATATTTCATGTGTGTACCTGCCAAGTTACAACACAAGTTATAAGTTACAGAGGGAAACAAGCCAATAGTATCAGGAAGGTGACAGAAAGACAATACACACAATGATTAACTTCTGTACAATATCACATCCCAGTATCCTACAGATTGTGTGTGACAACCAGAAATTGGTCTGACTGTTTCTTATCTGACATGCTGGAAAATCTGTTGGGCCAACCATCCAAATACAAAAGGTATAATATAAGGATCTTACAATTGTTATCTTTGTGGTGTATGGCCACCTTAAAGGTTCGTACACACGTGCGATTGGGGGTCTCGAACCGCGACGCACGATGTGTACGAACGTTCGTTTCGGCCGATAATCGGATCGTTTCCCCGAAAATATATTCTGGTGTGTACCCAGCCTTAAAAGAAATTAGAAACGATTTGACACATGGGTCAATATAATGAAACAACGTCCACTGGGGAGTGTAACCCACACTAGGGATTGTTCCACTTACCATGTAACCACATTACCTGAGATGCCTTTCCCTTTCAAAGTCTTGGCAATGATCGCTGTAGGTTGATTCTTGACGGCACAGAAAGCTTTGCACAATTCTTCCACGCTGTGACCATCCACAACTACACAGTGCCACCTGGAAGGGAGGGTGAATGTTAGTAATGAGGTTGTAACTAGGCAGATTGTTCATAATGTTGCTAATGTTAGAGAACTGGAGAAATGTCAGTGACACTGACTGGAGGAGGAGCCAGAGAGCAGTTACTGCATGAGTACAGTGGTCTTTGGTGGTGGCTGTGATGTAATAATTCCTATTCGGAATTATCAGATGTCCTTTGCGCTTATGGTATGGTAAAGAGATGTTGGTGATTGTTGGTCTGCTGCTAGGCTACCCAATTCCACTGTATCACAGAATTCTTACAAGGTTAAGTCTGGTAGCTGCGCTGTCTTCCTCTCACCCAGAAATAGATCAGACCAAATAAATAGTATTACTATCTTATCAGTACAATAAATAAATACAAACCATATAAAAAATGTGGGGAAAAAAAGACTTACGTGTTCCAAGGATGCATGTTAAAACACAGCTTTATTTTTCATAGGCGAAAACAATATAAAAAACATCCAAGCAAATTAGTTAAAAATGTGGGTTAAAAAGTAGGAGAATCCTCTTAAATTCCTTCTCCTATTATGCTATAATGATATAACCTTCTAGGGTAAAGGATCTTTGTCTAATGATATTGAGGGTGCTACCCTACTAATTCATACTAGCGAAACGCGTTGGGACTAGTATGAATTAGTAGGGTAGCACCCTCCATATCATTAGACAAAGATCCCTTGAAAAAGCTATAGGAGATAGCGAAACGCGTTGGGACTAGTATGAATTAGTAAGGTAGCACCCTCCATATCATTAGACAAAGATCCCTTGAAAAAGCTATAGGAGATAGCGAAACGCGTTGGGACTAGTATGAATTAGTAGGGTAGCACCCTCAATATTAGACAAAGATCCCTTGAAAAAGCTATAGGAGATAGAGAAACGCGTTGGGACTAGTATGAATTAGTAGGGGGAGATAGCGAAACGCGTTGGGACTTGTATGAATTAGTAGGGTAGCACCCTCAATATCATTTGACAAAGATCCCTTTAAAAAGCTATAGGAGATAGCGAAACGTGTTGGGACTAGTATGAATTAGTAGGGTAGCACCCTCAATATCATTAGACAAAGATCCCTTGAAAAAGCTATAGGAGATAGCGAAACGCGTTGGGACTAGTATGAATTAGTAGGGTAGAACCCTCAATATCATTAGACAAAAATCCCTTGAAAAAGCAATAGGAGATAGCGAAACGCGTTGGGACTAGTATGAATTAGTGGGTAAGGGTATAAGGGTAATCATAGTAATCCTAGTTCTTACCCAAAGGCCTCACAACGTTTCTGGTAGATCTCCACTTTATGCTGCAGCGGTGCTGGGTCACTTTGTCCGAGTCTGTTAACATCAAAGATGGCGACAAGATTGTCCAACTTGTAAAATCCGGCAAACGCCATCGCTTCCCACACCGAGCCCTCCGAAACCTCACCGTCTCCGAGCAAACAAAATACCCGATAACTGGAAAAATAAACGACAAAGTACATGGTTTCCATCTGGTCAATAGAAATGGAACGATTCCCATAATCCACGTCTATCCTTCCTATATGACCTAGTTCGTGAGATACCTGCAGGGAAATGTGTGTTTATGAACCAACTCAGCCAAATCCCAAATCAGAGGAACAGTGCAGGTGGTTTTCAGCCTTAAAGCGCAATCGGATAGTCGCATTACTATTATATTATTATAATTTCTTTATCTCCTAAACCACAGGTCAATGAGAGCTAGGGGGGAGATTGTATTAATCAGCTCTCATTATAATCTCATCCACCGAGGACCATGGGAAGGACAGTAGAATCAGACGGAAGTCTTGGTAAGCAGAAGCTCCTTTAAACTATCTTAGTTCATACATAATATTGTGGGAGTTGTAGTTTGACAACATCGGAAGGTTTAACATGGGGTTTGTGTGTGTGTCTCCCAGGTATTCGCTAACTGACCTGGGGCTCGTCCACCCAAAGGCATTATGGCCGAGTCCACACTCAATACGTGTAATTGTGCACGTGATTTGTGTGTGTTTTGTGCTTGTGCTGCAATCCCTGTAATATTCGGGTATCGGAGCGCATGCGAATGGCGATTGTATACGCTCCGATAAGCGGATCTCAGCGCACCGATTGTGTCCAGACCAATTGGCAAACATTAGTGTGCGCTTTTTACTGCACAACCGGATTGTTAAAACGCACTGGTGTGTCCTAAGTGTTATTTTCAGGTATGTCAGTATTGGTGTCTGGCAGTTCATTCACAGGGTACAAAGTGCTGTTACCTTATCACCGAGGCTACACTATGCAGGATGACAACGTGCGTGAAAAGCAGGATTGCATCCAGTGTGGCCACACGCATTGACATGCATTGCTCTGTGATTCTCACACGCTAACAGAACACAAGCGATCGCCAGCGCAATGAGAAAACGTGGCAGCGTGGTCTAGCCGGAGGCTTTGGGACTGGTGGTTATTCTCAATTCTAATTCTTTTTATTTACCATCTAAACCAAAGGCTGGAAAGTAAAAACCTTTTAGCATCACAGACTGGAAATGAAATATTGATGAACTTCATACCTGGCTTTGTCGAAGAATTTCCCAGTGTACGCCATTCCGCACGCCGCGCCCAGACCCTGCCCCAAAGAGCCTGTCGCCACATCTACGAACTCTTGTTTCTAAAACGAAAGTAGAATTTAAACATTGAGATTCCACATCGGAGTGAATTCCAACTTATCGGATAGGAAGGAAAACTGCCGGCCCCAGATGGGGATATTGGATGGTTGAAGGTAGCCATACACGGTCCAATATCTATTTCCGTACTACTAGTACTAGCCATACTTTACTTGGATATTGGACAGATAGCCTGTTAGTTTTTGTAATCAACTTGCACAATAAATGGGCCAGAAGGAAACGTCTCAAATTAAAGGTCCTTGCACACGTCTGATAGGACCCCTGAACCGCAAGACGTGCGATGAACGTCCCTTTTGCCCAACAGTTGCGCGTGTGTACGTGTTCCACTGGGGGCATCGTTTATTGTTCCGCCAAGGCGGATTGCCGAATGACGGCTGAGCAAAAACATACACGTGCGATTATTGCCCAAAACGCCAGCCAACAATCCTCGTGTGTCCTATCAGAGGTGCGTTCGAGGCTTAAGAATGGCCGCTAACATTCGATGGATTAGATGTTCATGTATGGAGAATGTCTAATCTAACATCTGGCTAGTGTAGGTCCAAACATCATAAAACACATTGGGTACATTTTTTGAGAATTTTTTTCCCCAGTTGCAATTTCTTTGTATTGAAAACACGGTACATTGTTTAAACGTGTTAAACTATGAATTCCACCCGTGTCCCCGGGCAGTTAGGATTACAGTAAATCCCTCTGAACAGTTTGAAACAACTCCTCCTTGTATGGAATCCGGAAAATCCAGTAACACCCCTAGAGGCAGTAACAGCGCGATACTGGCGGCAGTAACAGCGCGATACTGGCCGGGCAAAGTAAAAGCGCCAGATACTGCGCGCAGAAACAGGACCGATACTGGCGGCAGTAACAGCGCCAATGAAACTGCGCGGCGAGCTAAACAGCGCGATACTGCGCGGGCCAGCCAGTAACAGCGCGCATACTGCGCCGAACAGTAACAGCGCGATACTGGCGGCAGTAACAGCGCGATACTGGCGGCAGTAACAGCGCGATACTGGCGGCAGTAACAGCGCGATACTGGCGGCAGTAACAGCGCGATACTGGCGGCAGTAACAGCGCGATACTGGCATTGGTCGGCATCAGTTCCCTTTAAGTTAAGAGAGACAATACAATTGGCCCATGAATGGCCGCATGGCAGACCAATCCCCATACCATGTACGGTCCATGTGTGCGGATAGATACCAATGTGAGCGCTCATGTACTGCCACCTTTATTGCTAATAAGTGAGGAAGAGAATAGCTAATCGGTTACAGATCAGTGACGGAGGGAAGGAAGTTTAACATGGGGTATGAAGGAGACATGTGACCTTGGTTACCCTTTAATACTATGGAATATAAATACTAACAGGCACTGGGTGACCTTCCAGAATAGAGTCCAATTTCCTCAAATTTAACAGCTCAGACTCTGGCAGAAAACCAGCTTCTGCCCAGACGGCGTAGAGAATTGGCGCGGCGTGACCCTGAAAGACACGGGAAACGACAATCACATCCATGGTTCCCACACAAAGTGAACTAGAGACACAACATAACAAGAGATTAAATCCCCTAATCTGATGTTTTCTTATAACAGGAATGTCACTGCATTGTAATTCTCACCTTATTCTCACCATGTTCTCACCATGTTCTCACCATGTTCTCACCATGTACTCACCATGTTCTCACCATGTTCTCACCATGTTCTCACCATGTTCTCACCATGTTCTCACCATGTTCTCACCTTGTTCTCACCTTGTTCTCACCTTGTTCTCACCTTGTTCTCACCTTGTTCTCACCTTGTTCTCACCTTATTCTCACCATGTACTCACCATGTTCTCACCATGTTCTCACCATGTTCTCACCATGGTCTCACCATGTTCTCACCATGTCTCACCAATTCTCACCATGTTTCACACTTGTTCTCACCTGTTCTTCACCTTGTTCTCACATTCCACCATGTTCTACCTTGTCTCACTTGTTCTACCTGTTCTCACCTGTTTCTCACTGTTCTCACCTTGGTTCTCCTTATTACTCACCATGTACTCACCATGTTCTCACCCTGTTATCTCACCTTGCTCTCACCTTGTTCTCAATTGTTCTCACCTGTTCTCACCTGTTCTCACCTTGTGTCTCACCTGTTCTCACTTGTCTACATTGTTCTACCTTGTTCTCACCTTGTTCTAACCTGTCTACCTTGTCTCACCTTGTCTCACCATGTACTCACCAGTTCTCACCATGTTCTCACATGTCTCACATGTCTCACCATGTCTCACCTTGTTCTCACCTTGTTCTCACCTTGTTCTCAGCCCTTGTTCTCTCCTTGTTCTCACCTTGTTCTCTCCTTGTTCTCTCCTTGTTCTCACCTTGTTCTCACCTTGTTCTCACCATGTTCTCACCTGTTTCTCACCAGTTCTCACCATGTTCTCACCATTGTTCTCACCTTGTTCTCTCCTTGTTCTCTCCTCTCCTTGTTCTCTCCTTGTTCTCACCTTGTTCTCACCTTGTTCTCACCATGTTCTTCACCTTGTTCTCACCTTGTTCTCTCCTTGTTCTCTCCTCTCCTTGTTCTCACCTTGTTCTCTCCTTATTCTCACCATGTTCTCTCCTTGTTCTCTCACCTTGTTCTCACCTTGTTCTCAACTTGTTCTCACCTTGTTTCACCTTGTCTCACCTTGTTCTCACCTTGTTCTCCACTTGTACTCACCATGTACTCACCGGTATACACCATGTTCACACCATGTTCTCACCATGTTCTCACCATGTTCTCACCATGTTCTCACCATGTTCTCACCATGTTCTCCGTTAGGAAATAAAAATACAAATTGTTAATTTCACTAAAACTTGTTCTGCAGTAACTAAACCTACTGAACTAGAACTCCCAACACCTTCCCTGAGTTCAACTGATGTTTAGTCATAAGTGCTAACCTATAGCAACCAATCAAAATGTTACTTTTCTCAAACAGCTGATTAGTGATTGGTTGCCAGATTTCCCCCCCATTGTACCTCCTGAACCAGATGGAATAGTGGGGTCCAATGAGTGCAGTGTGTGTGGGTGTATCACTTTCATTATTATATTATTGTAATATCTGAATGACACACAAATTCTCACACTGTCGGCCAGGAGGACGCAGTGTCTGTCTGAACGAAATATCGCATGGTGTGTACCAGGCTTAACACACATTTTGTCCCTTACCTTTGACATCACAAAGCGATCATTGTGTTTGTTTCGGGGGTCCTGAGGTTTGTATTTCATGGTGTGAAAAAACAGAACAGATATGATCTCGGCAGAGCTGCAGCAAGATGTTGGATGCCTACAAAGCACAATAAATATTAGACAGGACCACAGACCCCCTAATTACTCCTACCTCCTATATAAACAGGCCTACAGACCCCCTAATAACTCCTACCTCCTATATAAACAGGCCCACAGACCCTCTAATAACTCCTACCTCCCATATAAACAGGCCTACAGACCCCCTAATAACTCCTACCTCCTATATAAACAGGCCTACAGACCCCCTAATAACTCCTACCTCCTATATAAACTGACCTATAGACCCCTGATAACAAGCACTGGTTTAAACATCAGACTTGCTTTTTATCACATTGTGTTAGTTAAATAGATGAAATGCAGTGATAACTAAAAGAAGAATAGAATATATGGATCTCATTATAGCCACCTAACCAGACCTACAGCGTTCACATGTTAAACACGGACTCCAAACATGGAGTGTCTCCGAGTAATCAAATCCTTAGCGTGTCAGATCGAGTGTAAAATATGAAACACAAGGAACTCGCACAAAGCCCCTGATCCCTCACTGGAGTTCAACACTGGATGGAGCTAAGCCAGAATATATAGTCGCCTGGCGCATTTCGCTCCGTCACGGCACTTAATCGTAGGTAGAACCGACAAAGTCGTTTCATCGTTCATTTTTATATATGAAATAATAAAGGATCGTTTTTACGGATTCGCTGGTCCGGTTTCATCCTTGGTCCATCCTCTTCTATTTGCAAATAGATGAAATGTACATTCCCACCCCCCTGATATTGGGGACATATCTGCACTGGGTCTATTACACTTAACATTGGATTTTTATAACATTGGAATGGGGAACATGAGAGCAAATCAATAGGGGAAGATTTTGGTAGAAATTCTTTACATGTGATTGGAATAGAAGAGAATCTGTATCATTTGTACTTGTTGGAATTACCAGTCCAGACCCCCAAAACATTGCTGGACCCCCAAAACAATGCTGGAATCAAAAAGTTGAACTTTTTACTGTATAAAGAACATTAATCCTGGAATCATTCTCCTCAAATTATCTCTGGTCATTATCACTTTATAATGTCATGCATGGAAACAGCCGCAGACTGCAGGAACAATACAAACATGCTGCAAATATTCTATTTATAGACAATGTTATTATATATTTATTATATAACAGAGAAATGTTAGTTCCAGGATTTTCACACACACAAAACCATCTGTTATTTCCATTTAAGGAACATTAGTCAGTGGGAATATCACATGCGGGTTCGATATTCCCATTTGTACTTAACCTGGTCCCACTGGAAGTCACTCTTCAAACCAAGAGCCTAAAATTCCTAAAACAGGTAGAGAGTAGAGAGAATGAATAAAAGACTCAGGTATGACCCAGGGCCACCTCTCCCATGAGGCAGAGTGAGCCTTTTGTCTCAAACGGCAATCCTGCCACTCAGAGGAGAGGCGGCCTGCAGAAGAAACTAGTGCACATCTCGCGTGCACTAGAGATGTAATGTGGTTTCCAATAGAACCCAGTTTCGAATTGAATCTGATGGTTTCCGACGTAACTTTCGGAACTACCGAATTTCAAGGAACCCGGATTTTTAGAATTTTCAAAAGTAGACGATTATCGAAAATCTACGATTTTTGAAAATTGAAAATCGAAAGTAGACTTTTCAAAAATCGAAAGTAACCGATTTTCAAAAATTGAAATTCGAATTTTCGAAATTTTTGAAAATTTAGAAAATTCGAAAACAGAACGAAACTCAACAGTTTCGAACATCTCTAGCGTTCACAAGACTAGATGCACCGGCTCAAAAGTTCCTGCTTCCAGATATTGCTCCTCTTCTGTCCCCACCTCATTTAGCCTGCCTTCTATTACAGTAAGTGGGCAAACAAGCATGTACCAGTCACACAGCGGGCAAACAAGCATGTACCAGTCACACAGCGGGCAGACTTGCACATACCAGTCAGACAGTGGGCAAACAAGCCCGTACCAGTCACACAATAGGCAGACTTGCATGTTCCGGTCACTGTGGGAAAACTTGTATGTACCAGTGAAACTAGTGGGCTGACATAACAGTGTCTTCTGAACTAAGGACTGATCTAATGCTGTCTCCTGAACTGGAGGGCTGACATTAAAGGGTCTGGTGAACTGGAGGGTTTAGCAGCCACTGTTAGGCCAGCCCTCCAGTTCACCAGACACCATTGGTTAGTCCACCATGCCCACCTCAACAGAACCCGCCCACTTCAACAGAACCTGCCCACCTCAACAGAACCCGCCCACTTCAACAGAACCTGCCCACCTCAACAGAACCCGCCCACCTCAACAGAACCCGCCCACCTCAACAGAACCCGCCCACCTAACCTATTTACTGTGGCAGTATCGGTAGAGAAAAGAATTTGTTATCATTATTGAGATTAATGATGTATTTTTAGACAATTAAAGTAAATACAATGGAATATTTAGTGCATTCCCTGATCTAATGATTTAGATTTCATGAATATTAAACAGTATAAAGTCTGTCTTAGGGCCAGGCCCCACCACAACGGTTTAATGCGTGATCCGATTGTGTCTTAAAAAGTGCCCACTAGTGTTGGCCAATTAGTCTGGGTTATCCAATAAAAGTTCTTATCGTTAAAATTGGTGCTAATTTTGCCGCAACCAATCAGATGTTAGCTTTCAAATGTTAAATAAGATCTGACTGGTTGGGGCTAAATTAGCACCATTTTAAACGATAAGAAGTTTAATGGAATGTGATCAGCATATTTCCAAATGCACTCAGACTGAGCAACATTGTGCGAAACGCAGTGCCAACCGACGTCATGGGAAACACGCATGACTGCTTTTCTGTCCAATGGCTTCCGCTCTAATGTGGCCTCACCCGTAGAAGAGAACTAATTGTAAACATCATATCGGTGGTGGAATTAGAAATCATTACCGTATATACTCGAGTATAAGTCGAGGTTTTAAGGCTGTGAAAACAGCCTAAAAACTGAAAACTCGATATATGAGTCAGTCACTTACTGAGCAGGAATCCGGCTGCCGCGTCCACTGAGTCGCATCCACTGACGTCATTAATCGGCGCCGGGAAATGAGAACGCGCGCCGAGTACTGACGTCAGTGGATGCGACCATCAGGTGCATGCGGCAGCGGATTTCTCATCAAGTGAATGATGCAGGCAAGACTCTCTGCAACTATGGAAAAGGTAAGGCTGCAGCTTACTTGTGATGAGAGAAGATATGGGTGCAGGGAAATAGGGTTTATTCCTGGGGCTGGGGGGAGAGTGAGAGTAAGGAGTCAGGGACCGGGTAGTGTGTTTGGGTGAGTGTGTTGCAGTTGTCCACTCATGATGTTGTAAAACTACTACTCCCTTTCTACTACTCTACCCTCGACTTATACTGAGTCAAGTGTTTTTACTCATTTTTGAGGGTAAAAAATGGGTACTCGCGTATACTCGGGGTCGGACTTATATTCGGTATATACAGAATCGTATCGTGGTGGAATTAGAATCATACATCGTATCGGTGGGTGGAAGTAGAAATCAATACATCGTACGGTGGTGGAATTAGATGGAATTAGAAATCAATACATAGATCGTGGTGGAATAGAAATCAATACATCGTATCGGTGGTGGAATTAAAAATCAATACATCGTATCGTGGGTGGAATTAGAAATCAATACATCGTATCGGTGGTGGAATTAGAAATCAATACATCGTATCGGTGGTGGAATTAGAAATCAATACATCGTATCGGTGGTGGAATTAGAAATCAATACATCGTATCGGTGTGGAATTAGAAATCAATACATCGTATCGGTGGTTTGGGAATTAGAAATCAATACATCGTATCGTGGTGGAATTAGAAATCAATACATACGTATCGGTGGTGGAATTAGAAACAATACATCGATGGTGGTGGATTAGAAATCAATACATCGTATCGGTGTGGAATTAGAAATCAATACATCGTATCGGTGGTGGAATAGAAATCAATACATGTATCGGTGGGTGGAATTAGAAATCAATACATGTATCGGTGGTGGAATTAGAAATCAATACTCGTATCGTGGTGGAAGAGAATCAATACTAGTATCGGTGGTGGAATTAGAAATCAATACATCAGTATCGGGTGGTGGAATAGAAATCAATACATCGTATCGGTGGTGGAATTAGAATAGAAAATCAATAAATCATATCGGTGGTGTAGAATTAGAAAATCAATAAATCGTATCGGTGTGGATATTAGAAATCAATACATCGTATCGGTGGTGGAATTAGAAATAATACACATTCGGTGTGAATTAGAAATCAATAACAAGCGTTGGTGGTGGAATTAGAAAATCAATACATCGTATCGGTGTGGAATTAGATAAATCAATACATCGTATCGGTGGTGTGTGGAATAGTAGAAATCAATACATCGTATCGGTGGTGGAATTAGAAATCAATACATCGTATCGGTGGTGGAATTAGAAATCAATACATCGTATCGGTGGTGGAATTAGAAATCAATGCATCGTATCGGTGGTGGAATTAGAAATCAATACATCGTATCGTAGGTGGACGTAGAAATCAATGTCAGACACAGATAAATACAATAGTATATGGTGAGAAATATCCAGTGAACTAGGTGCAGTTTGGGTAATTGACTTTATTGTGTCATTGCAGTTTTGTGTAGCTCATTTTGTAACTGGGGCCCAGAAACAGAACTTACAAAACGTTTACATAACATTTCAACACATTTCCATCAACTCCCAGTGCCAAAGGGAAAGTAAAGCGAGATGTAGAAAAGATTGTTTTATTATAACGTGTAGGGAAAGTTTATTATCCAGGATCACAGAGCAGAAAACTGCAAAGTCAGCCTGAAGAAGCAATTCTGGGAATGAAAAGATGTTTGTTCACAAGGTTGGGTCACACAATGAATGAATAGAAGAGGTAAGTGATCACTCAGCACAAAGCTATAGATGGAACTGTCTGGTTTAAAGGGCAACTGCAATCCAAAAATGGATATTTGCACACCTTGCACAGTCTTTATGGGTGGCATTAAGACTGCTACACACCTGATTGGTGCAAAAGGCTTAGACTATTTTATTTGGAAAACACACACAAGGTTTTGGGGGTATTTCTACACCCTTCTTCAGGTTAAAGATGCGTGTAGAAATACCCCCGAAGCAGTCTTCATGTTGGAAATTTTAAAGGGCAACTGCGCCACAAAAATAAATTGCCCTACCCTGAATCTATCATTTTATGGAAGGTAGGAGTAAGTGTCCCTACCCACCTCCCGTTCTGCTTTAATGTAAAACTAATTCAAAGGTAGGTCCCTGCAGTTCAATCATAAATATTGTTCCAAATCAGATCAGGGTGCAAACGCCCAGTCCGGTCACTTACGGACTGGCGTAGCGGGAGTAACGTTGATTGTAAACCGTTAACCATGTCCAGGTAAAGGTCGGTACACGGTCGGTGCACAGGTCGGTACAACCGTTTGAGACTTTTGACCGGTCAGCAAGGAGAAAGGACTGTCGGTTGCGGCAAAAGCAAACATGTCTGACAGTAACCACAACCCATAGAGGACCACACGATCGTCCATGGTTTTCCGACCTGTCCGATTCGGACAAACAAAAGGTCGGCCGCAGTCGTCACAAGGAACTATACAATAATTTGTCAGGCCGAATTATTGTATGGTGTGTACCCAGCTTTATATAGCTTGGGATTCGACTGACCAGATCAAATTAACATTCCCACAAAGTGGAAGGTGGAAAATCAGAAAAACTGCCTGGTATGATCTTTTTTTGGGCCAGACGGGGAACGTCAGAAGGTAAAACAATTGGCCGGAAATCACTCTACAGCCAATGGCATTCGCTGAAAGTATCCCGAGCGGTTCTGCAACGCCCACCACTAAAGGGACCCCACGTTAGCGGCAGACATCCAGAACCGCTCAGTGTCAGCGCTTGTCTGAACGCAGCCTTAGGCCTTTGATAGATTTGTTGATTGAACGTTGAATGGATCAATGTCTATGACAGTGTAACAGGTCCTGTAATGAAACATTAATCATCCCACTGGCCAGAAGATTTTCCCCCAGTTCAGAGCAGATTGAACAATGGTTTTGTGGAACTTGATGGACTGTTGTCTTTTTTCAACCCAAAATGAATTGAGTAACTGTGTGTTTAACAATATTACATAATAACAGTATTACATCATAACAGTATTACATCATAACAGTATTACATCATAACAGTATTACATCATGGGAACATTTCCCCACAAGGACCCGAAATGAACATGTGGAAATGTCAGTGATTCTCAGTCACATCCACTATAAATCCATCCCTAATATCAATAAAAGGTTCTGGAATAACTATATCCCCCCCATGGGGGAACAAGAAACCCCCCAGATCCCAGCACAGATGGAATCCACCAATAACGCTGTATACAAACATCTACCAGGGATTGTTACTGTCCAATAGAAACCCCCAGATTATTGGGGCCAAGGGGGCTTTAATAGTCAGAAGGAAATGGTTTTAGGGCAAGGCCACACTGAAACGCAAACGCAATAGCATGCGATTTCATGTGCGATTTTGTTGCGTTTGCGATTTCTTCAATAAGTATAGGAAATGCAATTAAAAATGCAGAACGCAAAACGCAATCGCACCGAAAAACGCGCGTTTTTTTGCGTTGCCGCGTTTTCAATTATTTTTTAAAAACGCAAGCGCAATCGCAAGCGCAAAAAAAAACGCAGCAGTGTGGCCTAGCCCTTAAAGGGGAACTAAATCCCCTCAAAAATTCTCAAACACATAATAATAAATAATAATAATAATAATAATAATAATAATAATAATAATAATAATAATAATAATAATTAATAATAATAATAATAATAATAATAATAATAATAATAATAATAAATATAATAATAATAATATCAATGAGTACTGATATTTTTTTCCCCATTGACCAACACAGAAAGGACTGTTCTGCACATTTTCTTTTCACTACAATACATGGAAAGTGGTATGGCAACACCCACAAAAAACACACTTATACTTACACTTGTTTCTCATTTAAACCAGTAAATATTAGTCTGGGTTTATCCTGATTTGCTTTGGCAGAATAAATATTTGGAAGGGGCGGGATCACGGACCCCACCCCATACCCACCTGCAGTCTATACCCCCCATACCCACCTGCAGTCTATACCCCCCATACCCACCTGCAGTCTATACCCCCATACCCACCTGCAGTCTATACCCCCCATACCCACCTGCAGTCTATACCCCCATACCCACCTGCAGTCTATACCCCCCATACCCTCCTGCAGTCTATACCCCCCATACCCACATGCAGTCTATACCCCCCATACCCACCGCAGTCTATACCCCCCATACCCTCCTGCAGTCTATATCCCCCATACCCACCTGCAGTCTATACCCCCCATACCTCCTGCAGTCTACCCCCATACCCTCCTGCAGTCTATACCCCCCATACCCTCCTGCAGTCTATATCCCCCATAACCTCCTGCAGTCTATATCCCCATACCCTCCTGCAGTCTATATCCCCATACCCTCCTGCAGTCTATATCCCCCATACCTCACTGCCAGTCTATACCCCATACCACCGCAGTCATACCCATACCCTCCTGCAGTCATATTCCCCATACCCCACTGCAGGTATACCCCCATACTCCACTGCAGTCTAACCCCCCATTACCCTCCTGCAGTCATAATCCCCATACCCTCCTGCAGTCTATATCCCCCTCCTCCGTCATACCCCCTACCCACCTGCAGTCTTACCCCCCATACCCACCTGCAGTCTATACCCCCATACCCCCTGCAGCTTATACCCCCCATACCCTCCTGCAGTCTATACCCCCATACCCTCCTGCAGTCTATAACCCCCATACCCTCCTGCAGTCTATATCCCCCATACCCTCCTGCAGTCTATATACCCCATACCCTCCTGCAGTCTATACCCAATACCTCCTGCAGTCTAATACCATACCCCCGGTCTATATCCCCCCATACCCTCTGCAGTCATATCCATCCCCATAAACCTCTGCAGTCTATATCCCATAACCTCCTGCAGTCTATCCCCATACTCCGATCATATCCCATACCCTCGCAGTCTATATCCCCATACCCTCCTGCCGTCCCCCTTACCCTCCTGCAGTCTAACCCCATACCCTCCTGAGTCTATCCCTCATGCCCATCTGCAGTTATATCCACCATACCCTAGCGTCTATATCCCCCATACCCTCCTGCAGTCTATATCCCCCATACCTCCTGCAGTCTATATCCCCCCATACCCATCTGCAGTCTATATCCCCCATACCCACCTGCAGTCTATACCCCCATACCAACCTGCAGTCTATACCCCATACCAACCTGCACGTCTATACCCCCATAACAACCTGCAGTCTATACCCCCATAACAACCTGCAGTCTATACCCCCCATACCCATCTGCAGTCTATATCCCCCATACCCACCTGCAGTCTATATCCCCCATACCCTCCTGCAGTTATATCCCCACCTCCTGAGTCTATATCCCCCATACCCATCTGAGTCTACCCCCCCATACCCACCTGCAGTCTATACCCCCCCATACCCACCTCGCACCCATACACCACCTGCAGTCATACCCCCCCATACCCACCTGCAGTCTATACCCCCCATACCCTCCTGCAGCTATAATCCCCCTTACCACCTTCAGTCTTATACCCCCCATACCCACCTGCAGTTATACCCCCCATACCCTCCTGCAGCTCTATATCCCCCATACCCCCGCAGTCTCATCCCCATACCTCCTGCAGTCTAATCCCCCATACCTCTGCCGTCTATCCCCCCATACCCGCAGTCTAACCACCCATACCCTCCTGCAGTCTATACCCCCCATACCCACCTGCAGTCTATACCCCCATACCCTGCTGCAGTCTATACCCCATACCCTCCTGCAGTCTATATCCCCCATACCCTCCTGCAGTCTATATCCCCCATACCCTCCTGCAGTCTATATCCCCCATACCCATCTGCAGTCTATACCCCCCCATACCCATCTGCAGTCTATATCCCCCATACCCTCCTGCAGTCTATATCCCCCATACCCTCCTGCATGCTAATCCCCACTAACCTCCCTGCCATCTATATCTCCATACCCTCCTTCAGTCTATACCCCCATACCCTCTGTAGTCATAGACCCCAAGACCTCCTGCCGCATTCCCCCATACCCATCTGCAGTCATACCCCCAACCCTCCTGCAGTCTATACCCCCCATACCCTCCTGCAGTCTATACCCCCATACCCCTCTGCAGTCTATACCCCCCATACCCTCCTGCAGTCTATACCCCCCATACCCTCCTGCAGTCTATACCCCCCATACCGACCTGCAGTCTATTCCCCCCCATACCCACCTGCAGTCTATACCCCCCATACCCACCTGCAGTCTATACCCCCATACCCACCTGCAGTCTATACCCCCATACCCACCTGCAGTCTATACCCCCATACCACCTGCAGTCTATACCCCCCATACCCTCCTGCAGTCTATACCCCCCATACCCTCCTGCAGTCTATACCCCCCATACCGACCTGCAGTCGATACCCCCCATACCCACCTGCAGCCTATACCCCCCCATACCCACCTGAAGCCTATACCCCATACCCCCCTGCTGTCTTTACTCCCCATACCCACCTGACCCCCATATATAATATACTGACCCCCATATATTATATAATATACTGACCCCCATATATATAATATATGTAATATACTAACCCCCCCCATAAAATATATATATACTGACCCCCTATAATAATATAATATACTGACCCCCCAATAAATATTATACTGACACCCTATATAAATATACTGTAGCCCCCTATTAGTATATAATATATATAATATACTGACCCCCCATATATAATATATATAATATACTGACCCCCCATATATAATATATATAATATACTGACCCCCCATATATAATATATATAATATAATGACCCCCCATATATAATATATATAATATACTGACCCCCCATAATAAATAATATATGACCCCCATATATAATATATATAATATACTGACCCCCCATCATATATAATATAATATACATGACCCCATATAGACCCCCATATATAAATATAAGACCCCCATATATATTACTGACCCCATAATAGATATATAATATACTGATCCCCCATCATAATATATATAATATATGACCCCCAGTATATATATTATATGACCCCCCATATAATATATATAATATACTGACCCCCCATATATAATAATATATTAATGAATCCCCCATATAAATATATATAATATACGACCCCCCCATATTAGAATATAATGACCCCCCATATATTATATAATATACTGACCCCCCATATATAATTATATTTTAATATACTGACACCCCATATATCTAAATATATATTAATATACTGACCCCCCTATATATATATATAATTAATTACTGAATCCCCCATATATAAAATATAATATACTGACCCCCAGATATAATAAATAAATATGACCCCCCATTAAATTATAATTAATCTGACCACCCTTAACAATATAATATACTGACCCCCATATCTAATATAATAAGATGACCCCCATATATATATATATAATATATGGAACCCACCATATATAAATATGACCCACTTATATATACTGACCCCCCATTATATAATTATATAATATACTGACCCCCAATATATAATATATCTATAATATACGGGACCCCCAATAACATATATATATATACTGACCCCCCCGTATAACTGATATATAATATACCTGACCCCCATATAGAATATATATATATAATGACCCCCATATTAAATATAATAATATACTCGAACCCCCATTCATATATAATTATATACTGAACATTCTAGATAATATTTATATACTTCCATATGATTACTGCCCCCATATATAATGTATTAATGTATACTGACCCCCCTATCTAATATATATAATATACTATCCCACCATATATAATATATATAAGATACTGACCCCACATAAAAAAATATGCATAATAATATATATAATATACTGACCCCCCAGACTATAATACTATATATATACTGACCCCCCATATGATTAATATATAATAATATAAGCTGCCCCATATATATATATCATCGACCCCTATATTACCCCAATATATTAATATGATATAATATACTGAGACCCCATAATAATATATATAATATAGTGAGGACCATTACACTCACCCGGAACCTGCAGCGCTTGTGCCCGTGACTGGAGAAGCACCGCAGAACGGTGGCCGAGTCTTTTAGGGGTTGGAGAGTTTGTGGTCTGGGTGGTGATAAGCTGAAATGGTCGCGGGATAGGCCGGGATTGGTCGGGTATAAACAACGTGATGTATGAGCAGCTGCAGGAGTCTGGGGCCTGTCAAAGATGCAGAGAGCTACTGAGCCTGGACAGGGAGAGGAGGGGGCCGGAGGGAGGGAACCATGGGCCGGGCAAGGGAGGATCTAAGGGCTGGGCCACGGAGTCCACAAGTATCGACCTCTTCCCCAGGGTCTAGAACTCTCACACAATGTTACAATGTATCCGATGCCAATCCCAGGTCCTAGAACCTACACAATGTTACAATGTATCCGATCCAACTTCCCCAGGGTCTAGAACTCTACAAATGTAGAATGATCCGATCCACTTCCCAGGTCTAGAACTCGATACAATGTCAATGTTCGATCCACGTCACCAGGGTCCTAGAGCTCTACACAATTGTTACAATGATCCATCACTTCCGGGGTCCTAGAACTCTACCATATGTTACAATGTATTCCGATCACTTCCCAGGGTCCTAGAACTCACACAATGTTACAATGTATCAGATCACTTCCCAGGGTCCTAGAACTCCTACACAATGTACAATGATCCAATCCACTTCCCAGGGTCCTAGAACTCTACACAAGTGTACAATGTATCCGATCCACTCACCGGGTCTAGAACTCTTACACAATGTTACATGATCCGATTCCACTCCCGGGGTTCCTAGACTCGTACACAATGTGTTACAATGTATTCCCAAGCACTTTCCGCCAGGGTTGGCTCTAGAACTTCACACAATGTTACAATGTATCCGATCCACTTCCCAGGGTCCTTAGAAACTCTACCAAGTACAAGTATCCGATCACATTCCAGGGTCCTGAGAGCTCTACACAATGTTACAATGTATCATCCACTTCCCGGGGTCCTGAATCTACACATGTTACATGTATCGATCCAACTTCCCCAGGGTCCTAGAACTCTACCCAATGTTACAATGGATCCAATCCACTTCCCCAGGGTCCTAAGAACTCACACATGTTACAATGTACTCCCAATCCACTTCCGGGGTCCTAGAACTCTACACACATGTTTACAATGATCCGATCACTTCCCAGGGTCCTAGAAACTCTACACAATTACAAGTGTAATCCGACCACTTCCCAGGGTCAGAAACTTACACATGTTACATGTTCCAATCCACTTCCCAGGGTCTAGAAAATCTACACAGATGTCTTACAATGTATCCAATCCACTTCCCAGGGTCCTAGAAATCTACACAAGTTACAATGTATCCAATCCACTAATACCCAGGGTCCTAGAATCTACACAGTTACAAGTATCCAATCCCACATCCCCAGGGTCCTAGAAACTCTACACAAGTGACAATGTATCCAATCCACTTCCCCAGGCGTCTAAGAACTATTACACAGTATGTTACAAATGTATCCGATCCACTTCCCCAGGTCCTGAAACTCTACACAAGGTACACATGTATCCGATCCACTTCCCCAGGGGTCCTAGAACTCTAACATGTTACATTGTATCCAATACCTCTTCACCGGGTCCTAGAACTCTACACAATGTTAAATGTATCCAACCACTTCCCCAGGGGTCCGAACTCTACACAATGTTACAATGTATCCAATCCACTCCCCAGGGTCCTCAGAAACTTACACAATGTTACAATGTATCCGATCCACTTTCCCAGGCGTCAGAACTCTACACAAGTTACAATGTATCCGATCCACATTCCCAGGGCCTAGAATCTACAACAATGTACAATGTATCCAATCACTCTCCCAGGTCCTAGAAACTCTACACAAGTGTTACAATGTTCCGATCCACTTCCCCAGGGTCTAGAACTCTACACCAATGTATCAAGGTATCCAATCCACTGCCCAAGGTCCTAGAACTCTACACAATGTTACAATGTATCCGATCACTTCCCCGGGGTCCTAGAAACTCTACACATGTTACAAGTATCGATCCACTTCCCCAGGGTCCTAGAACATACACAATGTTACAATGTATCGATCAACTTCCCAGGGTCTATGGAACTCAACACAATGTACAGTATCCGATCCTCTTCCAGGGTCCTAGAACTCTACACAATGTTACAATGTATCCGATCAATTCCCAGGGTCTAAAAAACTTACAAATGTGACAATGGTCCCATCAATTCCACGGGGTCCTAGAACTCTAACATGTGACAAGTATCCCATCCACTTCCCCGGGGTCCTAGAAACTTACACAAGTTACAATGATCCAATCCCACTTCCACGGGGTCCTAGAACTCTACAAATGTTACAAGTTATCCGATCCACTTCCCCAGCGGGTCCTAGAAACTCTTACACAATGTACAGTGTAATCCCATCACTTCCCCAGGGTCCTAGAACTCTACAACAATGTACAATGTATCCGATCCACTTCCCGGGGTCCTACGAACTCAACACAATGTTACAATGATCAAATTCCACTTCCCCAGGGTCATAGAAACTCTAACACAATGATACAAGTATCCCGATCCACTTCCCAGAGGTCTAGAACTATACACAATGGTTACAAGTATCCAATCCACTTCCCAGGGTCATAGAACTCTACCACAATGTTACAATGTATCCAAATCACGTCCCAGGGGTCCTAGAACTCTAACAATGTTACAAGTATCCGATCCTCTTCCCCGGGGTCCTTAGAACTCTACACAATGTTACAATGTATCCGATCACTTCCCAGGGTCCTAGAACTCTACACAAGTGTTAACAAGTATCCGATCACTTCCCCAGGGTCCTAGAACTTAACACAATGTTACAATGTATCCGATCATTCACCCCAGGGGCCTAGAACTCTTTACAATGTACAAGTATCCATCCTCTTCCCCGGGGTCCGAGAACTCTACACAATGTTAAAATGTATCCAATCCACTTCCCCAGGGTCTAGAAACTCTACACAATGTTCCAATGATCAATCCACTCCCCCGGTCCTCAGAACTCTACCACAAGGTTACAATGTATACGAGTCCACTCCCCAGGTCTAAGACTCTAAACAATGTTAAATGTATCACGACTTCCCTACCAGGGTCCTAAGGAACTTACACATGTTACAATTGTTGATCAATCCACTTCACCAGGGTCCTAGAAATCGACACAATGTTACAAAGTATCCGATCCACTTCCCCAGGGTCCTAGAACTCTACACAATTGTTACAATTATCCATCCCACTCCCAGGGTCCTAGAACTCTACACAATGTTACAATGTATCCGACCACTTCCCGGGGTCCTAGAACTCTACACATAGTTACAATGTATCCGATCACTCCCCAGGGTCTAGAACTCTACACAATTGTTGACAATGTATCCGAGCACATTCCCCAGGGTCCTAGAACTTACACAATGTTACAATGTATCCGATCCTCTTCCCCAGGGTCCTGAACTCATACACAATGTTACCAAGATCCGATCCACTTCCCCAGGGTCTAAACTCTAAACATACATGTTCCCCAACACAGCGGTTACTAGAATTAACAGTTAAAATGTATCCAATCCACTTCCCGGCGGGTCCTAGGAACTCGACACAATGTTCACATGTATCCAATCCATTCCACGGGTCATAGATCTAACAATGTTAACATGTATAATCTATTCCCGGGGTCCAGAACTTACCACAATTTTACAGGTATCCGATCCACTTCCCCAGGGCCTAAACTCTACACAATGTTACATGTATCCCATCCACTTCCCCGGGTCCTAAGAACTCTACACAATGTCAGTATCGATCCACTGCCCCGAGGGTCCTGAAACTTACACAAGGTTTACATGTATCCAGCCACTTCCCCAGGGCTAGAAACTCTACACAATGTTACAAAAATGTATCCGAATCCACTTCCACCAGGGTCCTAGAACTCTAAACACAATGTTACAATGTATCCAATCAACTTCCCCAGGGGTCCTAGAACTACAAAATGTTAAATGTATCAATCCACTTCCCCAGGTCTAGAACTCATACACAATGTTACACAATGTATCGATCACTCCCCAGGGGTCCTAGAACTCTACACAATTTACAATGTATCCGATCCCACTTCCCCGGGTCCAGAATGAACTCTAACAATTTACAATGTATCACGATCTCCTTCCCCTGGGGTCCTAGAACTCTACACAATGTACATGTATCCATCCAACTTCCACCAGGGCCTAGAACTCTACACAATGTTACAATGTATCCGATCCCTTCCCGGGTCCTAGAACTCTACACACTGTTACAATGTAATCCGATCTATTCCCAGGGTCATCTAGAACTCTACACAATGTACAAGTATCGTAATCCCTCCCCAGGGTCTAGAACTCTACACAATGTTTACAAGTATCCGATCCTCTCCCGGGTCCTAGAAACTCTACACAATGTACAATGTATCCGATCTTCCCACGGGGTCACTGAAACTACACAATGTTACAATGTAATCCCTCCACTGTCCACGGGTCCTGAGAACTCTAACACAATGTTTACAATGTATCCAATCCACTTCCCCAGGGTCCATAGAACTCTACACAATGTTGACAATGTATGCCAATCCACTTCCCCAGCGGGTCCTAGAACTCTGCAACAATGTTACAAGTATCCAATCCAATCCCCAGGGTCTCTAGAAACTCTACACAATGTTACAATGATCCGACCCTTCCCCAGGGTCTAGAACTCTACCTACATATGATTCATCCCCGTCCTAGAATAGTCAAGTTACAGTGTAGATCCAATTCCCAGGGTCCTAGAACTCTACACAATGTTACAATGTATCACTCCTCGTCCCCAGGGTCCTAGAACTTAACCAAGTACAATGTATCGATCCCTCTCCCCAGGGTCCTAGAACTCTTACACATGTTACAATGATCCAATCCTCTTCCCAGGGTCCTAGAAACTCTACAACAATGTTACAATGTATCCGATCCCACTCCCCGGGGTCCTAGAACTCTACACAAAATGTTTTACAATGTATCGATCCTTCCCAGAGGGTCCTAGAACTCTACACCAATGTTACAAATGTTATCCATCCACTCCCCAGGGTCCTAGAACTCTACACAATGTTACAATGTATCCAATCCTCTTCCCCGGGGTCCTAGAACTCTACACAATGTTACAATGTATCCAATCCACTTCCCCAGGGTCCTAGAACTCTACACAATGTTACAATGTATCCGATCCACTTCCCAGGGGTTTCCTAGACTCTACACAATGTTACAATGGTATCGATCCCATTCCCCAGGTCCTAGAACTCTACAATGTTACAATGTATTCCGATCCACTCACCCAGGGTCCTAGAAGCTCTACACAATGTTAAATGTATACCGATCCCTTCCAGGGTCCGAGAACTTCTACACAATGTTACAATGTATCCGACCAACTTCCCCAGGGTCCTAGAACTCTACACATGTTACAATGTATCCGATCCACTCCCCCAGGGGTCCTAGCAACTCGACCCCATGTTACATGTATCCGATCCACTTCCCCAGGGTCCTAGGAACTTACAACAAGTTACAATGATATCAATCCTCGTCTCCCGGGGTCCTAGAAACTCTAAACCAATGTTCACAATGTAGCTCGATCCACTTCCCGCGGGTCCTAGAACTCGAACAATGTTACAATGTATCCGATCCATTCCCCTAGGGTCCTAGACTCTACACATGTTCACAGTTATCCTACCACTACACCAGCGTCTAGAAACTCTAACAATGTACAAGTGTCAGCCGATCGCCACTCCCCAGCCCCAGGTCCTGAGACACTTCTACACAATGTTACAATGTATCCAATCCACTTCCCAGGGTCCTAGAACTCTTACACAATGTTACAATGTAACCGATCCTTCTTCCCCGGGGTCTATGAACTCATCACAATGTTACATGTATCCGATCCACTTCCCGGGGTCCTAGAACTCTTACACAATGTACAATGATCCGATCCACGTTCCCCAGGGTCCTAGAACTCTACAAATGTTACACAATGTATCCGATCCATTCCCAGGGTCCTAGAACTCATACCAATGTTACAATGTATCCTACCACTTCCCCAGGGTCCTAGAACTCTACACAATGTTACAATGTATCGATCCTCTTCCCCAGGGTCCTAGAAACTCTACACAATGTACAATGTTATCCGATCCACTTCCCCAGGGTCCTTAGAACTCTAACACAATGTTACAATGTATCCGATTCCACTCCCAGGGTCCTAGAAACTCTATACACATGTTACAAGTATCCAATCCACTTCCCCAGGGTCCTAGAACTCTACACAATGTTACAATGTATCCAATCCACTCCCCAGGGTCCTAGAACTCTACACAATGATACAATGTATCCGATCCACTTCCCCAGGGTCCTAGAACTCTACACAATGTTACAATGTATCCGATCCACTTCCCCAGGGTCCTAGAACTCTACACAATGTAACAATGTATCCAATCCATTCCCCAGGGTCCTAGAACTCTACACAATGTTACAGGTATCCAATCCACTTCCCCAGGGTCCTAGAACTCTAACACAATGTACAATGTATCACGATCCACTTCCCCAGGGTCCTAGAACTCTACACAATGTTACAATGATCAGATTCCTCCCCAGGGTCTCGAACTCTACACAATGTTACAATGTATCCAATCACTTCCCCAGGGTCCTAGAACTCTACACAATGTTACAATGTATCCAATTCCACTTCCCCGGGGTCCTAGAATTACACAATGTTACAATGTATCCGATCCACTTCCCCCAGGGTCTAGAACTCTCACAATGTACATGTATCCGATCCACTTCCCCCGGGGTCCTAGAACTTACACAATGTTACAATGTATCCGATCCACTTCCCCAGGGTCCTAGACCTCTACACAAGGTTACACAATGTATCCAATCCAACTTCCCCAGGGTCCTAGAACTCTACACAATGTTACAAGTATCCAATCCACTTCCCAGGGGTCCTAGATCTCTACACAAGTTACAATGTATCCAATCCACTTCCCCAGGGTCCTAAAACTCTACACAATGTTACAATGTATCCAATCCACTTCCCCGGGTCCTAGAACTCTACACAATGTTACAAGGATCCGATCCATTCCCCAGGGTCCTAGAACCTACAACAATGTTACAATGTATCCGATCCACTTTCCCCAGGGTCCTAGAAACATACACAATGGTACAATGTATCCAATCACTTCCCCAGGGTCCTAGAACTCTACACAATGGGTACAATGTTATCGATCCACTTCCCAGGGTCCTAGAACTCTACACAATGTTACATTATCGTATCCACGCCCCGGGTCCTAGAACTCTACACAATGTAACAATGTATCCAATCCACTTCCCCAGGGTCCTAGAACTACACAATGTAACAATGTATCCGATCCACTTCCCCAGGGTCCTAGAATCTACACAATGTTACAATGTATCCGATCCACTTCCCCGGGGTCCTAGAACTCTACACAATGTTACAATGTATCACGATCCACTCCCCAGGGTCCTAGAACTCTACACAATGTTACAATGTATCCGATCCACTCCCCGGGTCCTAGAACTCTACACCAATGTTACAATGTATCCGATCCACTTCCCCGGGGGCCTAGAACTCTAACACATGTTACAATGTATCCAATCACTTCCCAGGGTCCTAGAACTCTACAATGTTACAATGATATCCGATCCACTTCCCCGGGGTCCTAGAACTTACACAATGTACAATGGATCCAATCCACTTCCCCAGGGTCCTAGAACCCTACACAATGTTACAATGTATCCAATCCACTCCCAGGGTCCTAGAACTACTACACAATGTTTACAATGTATCGATCCTCTTCCCAGGGTCCTAGAACTCTACACAATGTTACAATGTATCCGATTCCACTTCCGGGGTCCTAGAACTCTACACAATGTTACAATGTATCCGATCCACTCCCAGGGTCCTAGAACTCACACAATGTACAATGTATCCAAATCACTCCCCAGGGTCAGAACATCTACACAAGCAATGTATCCGATCCACTTCCCCAGGGTCCTAGAACTCTACACAATGTTACAATGTATCCAATCCACTTCCCCGGGGTCCTAGAACTCTACACAATGTTACAATGTATCCGATCCACTTCCCAGGGTCCTAGAACTCTACACAATGTTACAATGTATCCGATCCACTTCCCCAGTCCTAGAACTCTACACAATGTTAAGTGTATCCAATCCACTTCCCCAGGGTCCTAGAACTCTACACAATGTTACAATGTATCCGATCCACTTCCCCAGGGTCCTAGAACTCTACACAATGTTACAATGTATCCGATCCACTTCCCCAGGGTCTAGAACTCTACACAATGTTACAATGTATCCAATCCACTTCCCCAGGGTCCTAGAACTCTACACAATGTTACAATGTATCCGTTTCCACTTCCCAGGGTCCTAGAACCCTACACAAGTACAAATGTATCCAATCCACTTCCCAGGGTCCTAGAATCTACACAATGTTACAATGTATGCAATCCACTTCCCAGGGTCCTAGAACTCTACACAATGTTACAATGTATCCAATCCACTTCCCAAGGGTCCTAGAACTCTACACAATGTTACAATGTATCCGATCCTCTTCCCGGGGTCCTAGAACTCTACACAATGTTACAATGTATCCGATCCACTTCCCCAGGGTCCTAGAACTCTATACAATGTTACAATGTATCCGATCCACTTCCCGGGGTCTAGAACTCTACACAATGTTACAATGTATCCGATCCACTCCCCAGGGTCTAGAACTCTACACAATGTTACAATGTATCCATCCTCTTCCGGGGTCCTAGAAACTCTACCACAATGTTACAATGTATCCAGACCTCTCCAGGGGTCCTAGAGCTCTACACAATGTTACATGTATCCGATCTTCCCGGGGTCTAGAACTCTACACAATGTACAGTATCCGATACACTTCCCCAGGGTCCTAGAACTCATACAATGTTACAATGTATCCGATCCACTTCCCCAGGTCCTAGAACTCTACACAATGTTACAATGTATCCGATCCACTTCCCGGGGTCCTAGAACTCTACACAATGTTACAATGTATCCGATCCAACTCCCAGGGTCCTAGAACTCTACACAATGTTACAATGTATCGATCCACTTCCCCAGGGTCCTAGAACTCTACACAAGTTAAAATGTATCCAATCCACTGTCCCCAGGGTCCTAGAAATCTATACAATGTTACAAGTATCCAATCCACTTCCCCGGGGTCTAGAACTCTACACAATGTTACAATGTATACGATCCAATTCCCCGGGTCCTAGAACTCTACACAATGTTACAATGTATCCGATCCACTTCCCCGGGGTCCTAGAACTCTACACAATGTTACAATGTATCCAATCCACTTCCCCAGGGTCCTAGAACTCTACACAATGTGTACAATGTATCCGATCCTCTTCCCCAGGGTCCTAGAACTCTACACAATGTTACAATGTATCCGATCCACTTCCCGGGGTCCTAGAATGCTACCACAATTGTTACAATGTACCAATCCACTTCCCCAGGGTCCTAGAACCCTACACAATGTTACAATGTCTCCAATCCACTTCCCAGGGTCCTAGAATCTACACAATGTTACAATGTATCCGACCTCTTCCCCAGGGTCCTAGAACTCTACACAATGTTACAATGTATCCGATCCACTTCCCCGGGGTCCTAGAACTCTACACAATGTTACAATGTATCCGATCCACTTCCCGGGGTCCTAGAACTCTACACAATGTTACAATGTATCCCGATCCACTTCCCCAGGGTCCTAGAACTCTACACAATGTTACAATGTATCCGATCCTCTTCCCCAGGGTCCTAGAACTCTACACAATGTTACAATGTATCCGATCCACTTCCCGGGGTCCTAGAACTCACCACAATGTTACAATGTATCCGATCCACTTCCCCGGGTCCTAGAACTCTACACAATGTTACAATGTATCCAATCCCACTTCCCAGGGGCCTAGAAACTCACTACCACAAGGTAACAATGTATCCAATCCACTTCCCCAGGGTCCTAGAACTCTACACAATGTTACAATGGATCCGATCCACTCCCAGGGTCCTAGAACTTACACATGTTACAATGTATCAATCCACTTCCCAGGGTCCTAGAACTTACACAATGTTAAATGTATCCAATCCATTCCCCAGGGTCCAGAACTCTACACAATGTTTACAATGTATCCGATCCTCTTCCCAGGGTCCTAGAACTCTACACAATGTTACATGTATCGATCCACTTCCCCGGGGTCATTGATATCATCACAATGTTACAATGTATCCGATCCACTTCCCCAGGGTCCTAGAACTCTACACAATGTTACAAGTATCCAATCCACTCCCCAGGGTCCTAGAACTACACAATGTTACAATGTATCCGATCCTCTTACCAAGGGGTTACTAGAACTCTACACAATGTTACAATGTATCCGATCTCTTCCCAGGGTCCTAGAAACTCTACACAATGTACAATGTATCCGATCACTTCCCCAGGGTCTAGAACTCCTACACATGTTACATGTACCGCAATCCACTTCCCAGGGTCCTAGAACTCTACACATGTTACAATGGATCCAATCCACTTCCCAGGGCCTAGAAACTCTACACAATGTTACAATGTATCCGATCCACTTCCCAGGGTCTAGAACTCTACCAATGTTAATGTACCGACCACGTCCCAGGGTCCTAGAACTCTACACAATGTTACAAGTATCCGATCCACTTCCCAGGGTCTAGAGCTCTACACAATGTTACAATGTATCGATCCTCTTCCCAGTGGCCTAGAACTTACACAATGTTACAATGTATCCGATCCACTTCCCCAGGGTCCTAGAACTCTACACAATGTTACAATGTATCCGATCCACTTCCCCAGGGTCCTAGAACTCTACACAATGTTACAATGTATCCAATCCACTTCCCAGGGTCCTAGAACTCTACACAATGTTATCAATGTATACGATCCTTCCCCGGGGTCAGAACACACACAATGTTACAATGTATCCGATCCACTTCCCAGGGTCCTAGAACTCTACACAATGTTACAATGTATCCGATCCACTTCCCCAGGGTCCTAGAACTCTACACAATGTAACAATGTATCAAATCCACTTCCCCAGGGTCCTAGAACTCTACACAATGTTCAATGTATCCAGATCCACTCCCAGGTCCTAGAACTTCTACACAATGTTACAATGTATCCAATCCACTTCCCCAGGGTCCTAGAACTCTACACAATGTTACAATGTATCAAATCCACTTCCCCGGGGTCCTAGAACTCTACACAATGTTACAATGTATCAAATCCACTTCCCCAGGGTCCTAGAACTCTACACATACAATATCGATCCTCTCCCCGGCGGCCTAGAACCCTAAACAATGTACAATGATCCGATCCACTTCCCCAGGGTCCTAGAACTCTACCACATGTGTACAATGTAGTCCAATCCCTTCCCCAGGCCTAGAAAACTCTACACAATGTTACAAGTATCCAATCCACTCCCCGGGGTCCTAGAACTCTACCACAAGGAGTACAAGTATCAAATCCACTTCCCAGGGTCATAGACTATACACAATGTAACAATGTATCCGATCCACTTCCCCGGGGTCCTAGAACTCTACACAATGTTACAGTGTATCCGATCCACTTCCCCAGGGTCCTAGAACTCTACACAATGTACAATGTATCCAATCCACTTCCCCAGGGCCGAGAACTCTACACAATGTAACAATGTCATCAGATGCCACTTCCCAGGGTACTAAACCATAACAATGTTACAAGTGGATCCAATCATCTTCCCGGTGGTCTAGAACTCTACACAATGATTACAATGTATCCAATCCACTTCCCCAGGGGTCTAGAAATTACACATGTTACAATGTATCCAATTCACTTCCCCAGGGTCCTAGAACTCTACACAATGTGTACAATGTGTCAATCCACTTCCCCGGGTCTAGAACCTAACAAATGTTACAAGTATCCGATCCACTTCCCCAGGGTCTAGAACTCACACAATGTACAATGTATCCGAGCCACTTCCCAGGGTCTGAACTCTACACAATGTTGCAATGTATCCATCCATCCCAAGGGTCCTAGAACTACACAATGTTACAATGTATCCGATCACTTCACCGGGGTCCTGAGACTCTAAACATGTTACCAATGAATCCGATCCACGTCCCCCGGGTCTAGACACTTACACAATGTTACAATGTATCCAATCCATTCCCCAGGGTCCCTAGTAACTTACACATGTGACAATTGTATCGATCCACTTCCCCAGGGTCCTAGAACTCACACAATGTTACAATGTATCGATCCATTCCCAGGGTCTAGAACTTACACAATGTGACCAATGTATCGATCACTTTCCCCATGGTCATAGAACTCTACACAATGTTACAAGTATCCAATTCACTTCCCAGGGTCCTAGAACCTACACAATGTACAGTGTATCCGATCCACTCCAGGTCCTAAGTCTACACACAATGTTACAATGTTATCCAATCACTCCCCAGGTCTAGACTATGCACAATGTTTAAATGAATCCCAATCCACTTCCCCGGGGTACTAGAACGCTACACAATGTTACATATCCGTCACTCCCAGGGTCTAGAATCTACACAATGTTACAATTATCCAATCCACTTCCACAGGGTCTAGACTCAACATGTTACAATGTATCCATCCACTTCCCGGGTCCTACGAACTCTACACAATGTTACAATGTATCCAATCCACTTCCCCAGGGTCCTATAGAACTCTACACAATGTATACAATGTATCCGATCCACTCTTCCCAGGGGTCTAGAACTCTACACAATGTTACAATGTATCCGATCCACTTCCCCAGGGTCCTAGAACTCTACACAATGTTACAAGTATCCAATCGATTCCCCAGGGTCCTAGATCTACACAATGTTACAATGTATCCGATCCCACTTCCCCAGGGTCCTAGAACTCTACACAATGTTACAATGTATCCAATCCACTTCCCAGGGTCTAGAACTAAATCTAACAATGTTACAATGTATCCGATCCACTCCCCAGGGTCCAGAACTCTATACAATGTTACAATGTATCCGATCCACTTCCCAGGTCCTAGAACTCTACACAATGTACAATGTATCCGATCCACTTCCCGGGTCCTAGAAACTCTCACACAATGTTACAATGTATCCAATCTACTCCCCAGGGTCCTAGAAATCTACACAATGTTACAATGTTATCCGATCCACTTCCCCAGGGTCCTAGAAACTCTATACATGTAAATGTACCGTCCACTTCCCAGGGTCCTAGATCTACACAGTTACAAGTATCCAATCCACTTCCCCAGGGTCCTAGAACTCTACACAAGTTACAATGTTATCCGATCCTCTTCCCCAGGGTCCTAGAACTCACACATGTTACAATGTATCCGATCCCTTCCCGGGTCCTAGAACTACACAATGTTACAATGTTATCCGATCCACTTCCCCGGGGCATAGAACTCTACACAATGTTACAATGTATCCGATCCACTTCACCAGGGTCTAGAACTACACAATGTTACAATGTATCCGATCCACTTCCCCAGGGTCCTAGAACTCTACACAATGTTACAATGTATCCAATCCACTTCCCCGGGGTCCTAGAACTCTACACAATGTTACAATGTATCCGATCCTCTTCAAGGGTCTAGAACTCGAACACAATGTTACAATGTCCATACCACTTCCCAGGGTCCTAGAACTCTAACAATGTTACAATGTATCCGATCCTCTTCCCCAGGGTCCTAGAACTCACACAGTTACAATGTACCAATCCTCTTCACCGGGGTCCTAGAACTCGACACATGTTACAATGTATCCGATCCATCCCCAGGGTCCTAGAATCTAACAATGTTACAATGTATCCGATCCCTTCCCAGGGTCCTAGAACTCTACAACAGTTACAATGTATCCGATCCACTTCCCCGGGGTCTAGAAACTCTCACCCAAATGTTACAATGTATACGATCCACTTCCCCAGGGTCCTAGAACTCTACACAATGTTACAATGTATCCAATCCTCTCCCCAGGGTCCTAGAACTCTACACAAGTTACAAGTATCCCAATCCACTTCCCCAGGGTCCTAGAAACTCTACACAAGTTACATGTAACCAATCCTCTCCCGGGGGGCCTAGAACTTACACAATGTTACAATGTATCCGATCTCTTCCCCGGGTCCTAGAACTATCACACAATGTTACAATGTATCCGATCCACTTCCCCAGGGTCCTAGAACTCTACACAATGTAACAATGTATCAAATCCACTTCCCCAGGGTCCTAGAACTCTACACAATGTTACAATGTATCCGATCCACTCCCCGGGTCCTAGAACTCTACACAATGTTACAATGTATCCGATCCACTTCCCCGGGTCCTAGAACTTACACAAGTTACAATGTACGATCCACTTCCCCAGGGTCTAGAACTCTACACAATGTTACAATGTATCCGATCCTCTTCCCCAGGGTCCTAGAACTCTACACAATGTTACAATGTATCCGATCACTCTCCCAGGGTTCCTATAGAACTTACACAATGGTAAAATGTATCCAATCCACTTCCCGGGGTCCTAGAACTCTACACAATTTACCAATTGTAACCGATCCACTTCCCCGGGGTCCAGAACTCTACACAATGTTACAAGTATCCAACACTTCCCAGGGTCCTAGAACTTACACAATGTTACAATGTATCCAATCCACTTCCCCGGGTCTAGAACTCTACCAATGTTACAATGTATCCGATCCACTTCCAAGGTCCTAGAACTCTACACAATGTTACAATGTATCCAATCCACTTCCCAGGGGCCTAGAACTCTACACAATGTAAAAATGATCAAACTTCCCCGGGTCACTCAACTCTACACAATGTTACAATGTATCCGATCCACTTCCCCGGGTCCCTAGTAGAACTCTACACAATGTTACAATGTATCCATCCACTTCCCAGGGTCCTAGAACTTACACACATGTTACAATGTATCCGATCCACTTCCCCAGGGTCTAGAACTCTACACAATGTTACAATGTATCCGATCCACTTCCCAGGGTCCTGAAATCTACACAATGTTACAATGTATCCGATCCACTCCCCAGGGTCCTAGAACTCTACACAATGTTACACTGATCGATATCCAGGGTCAGAATATACATACGATCAATCCATTCCCCAGTGTCCTAGAACTCTACACAATGTTACAATGTATCGAATCCCACTTCCCCAGGGGCCTAGAACTCTACACAATGTAACAATTGTCTCAAGATCCACTTCCCCAGGGTCCTAGAACTCTACACAATGTTACAATGTATCCGATCCACTTCCCCAGGGTCCTAGAAATCTACACAATGTTAACAATGTATTCCAAATCCACTTCCCCGGGTCCTAGAACTCTACACAATTTACCATGTATCGATCCACTTCCCCAGGGTCTAGAAAACTCTACACCAAGTGTAACAATGTATCCATCCACTCCCCAGGGTCCTAGATACTCTACAATGTTACAATGTTCCGATCCACTTCCCAGGGTCTAGAACTTACACAATGTTGTACAAGGATCCGTCCACTTCCCCAGGGTCCTAGAACTCTACACAATGTTACAATGTATCCGAATCCACTCCCCGGGTCCTAGAACTCTACACAATGTTACAATGTATCGATCCACTTCCCCGAGGGCCTAGAACTCTACACAATGTTACAATGTATCCAGATCCACTTCCCCAGGGTCCTAAACTCACACAATGTACAATGGTATCCGATCCACTTCACCCAGGGTCTTGAACTCTACACAATGTTACAATGTATCCGATCCTCTTCCCAGGGTCCTAGATACTCTACACAATGTTACAATTATCACGATCCACTTCCCCAGGGTCCTACTAGAAACTCTACACAATGTACAATGTATCAATCCACTTCCCCAGGGGTCTAGAACTCTACACAAGTTACAATGTATCCAATCCACTTCCCCGGGTCCTAGAAACCTACACAATGTAACATGTTATCCAAATCCTACTTCCCCGGGTCCTAGAACTCTACCACAATGTACAATGCTAATCCGATCCTCTCCCCAGGGTCTAGAACTCTACCAATGTTACATGTATCCGTCCACTTCCCCAGGGTCCTAGCTAAACTCTACACATGTACCATGTATCCGATCCACTTCCCCAGGGTCCTAGAACTCTACACAATGTTACAATGTATGCCAATCACTTCCCCAGGGTCCTAAACTCTACACATGTACATGTATCCCAATCCACTTCCCCAGGGTCCTTGACTCTACCACAATGTTACATGTATCCAATCCACTTCACCAGGGTCCTAAGAACTCTACACAATGTTACAATGTACCAATCCACCTTCCCCAGGGTCCTAGAACTCTACACAATGGTTACAATGTATCCGGATCCTCTCCCAGGGTTCCTAGAACACTATACCACAATGTTACCAATGTATCCGATCCACTTCCCCAGGGTCCTAAACTCTACACAATGTAACAATGATCCACTCCACTCCCCAGGGTCCTAGAAACTCTACACAATGTTACAATGTATCCGATCCACTTCCCAGGGTCCTAGAAACTCTACACAATGGTACAATGATAACGATCCACTTCCCCAGGGTCCTAGAACTCTACACAATGTTACAATGTATCCGATCACTCCCCGGGTCCTAGAACTCTACACAATGTTACAATGGTATCCTCCACTTCCCCGGGTCCTAGGAACTCTACAATGTTACAATGTATCCATCCACTTCCCCAGGGTCCATAGAACTCTACACAATGTACAATGTATCCGATACATTCCCCAGGGTCCTAGAACTCTACACAAGTTACAATGTATCCAGATCCACTTCCCCAGGGTCCTAGAACTCTACACAATGTTACAATGTACCAATCCACTTCCCAGGGTCCTAGAACTCTACACAATGTTACAATGTATCCAGATCCACTCCCCAGGGTCCTAGAAATCTACACAATGTTACAATGTATCACATCACTCCCAGGGTCCTAGAACTCTACCAATGTTACATGTATCCGATCCAACTTCCAGGGTCCTAGAACTCTACACAATGTACAATGTATCCGATCCACTTCCCCAGGGTCCTAGAACTCTACACAATGTTAACAATGTATCCAGATCCTTCCCAGGGCCTAGAACTCTACACAATGTAACAATGTATCAAATCCACTTTCCCCAGGGTCCTAAAAACTCTACACAATGTTACAATGTATCCGATCCACTTCCCCAGGGTCCTAGAACTCTACACAATGTTACAATGTATCCGATCCACTTCCCCAGGGTCCTAGAACTCTACACAATGTTACAATGTATCCAGATCCACTTCCCCAGGGTCCTAGAACTCTACACAAGTTACAATTATCGATCCACTTCCCCGGGTCCTAGAACTCACACAATGTTAACAAGTATCCGAAATCCACTCCCCAGGGTCCTAGAACTCTACACAATGTTACAATGTATCCGATCCACTTCCCCAGGGTCCTAGAACTCTACACAATGTTACAATGTATCCGATCCACTCCCCAGGGTCCTAGAACTCTACACAATGTTACAATGTATCCAATCCACTTCCCCAGGGTCCTAGAACTCTACAAACCCTGTTACAATGTATCGATCCACTCCCAGGGTCCTAGAAAACTTACACAATGTACACATGTATCCAATCCACTTCCCCAGGGTCCTAGAACTCTACACAATGTTACAAATGTATCCGATACCACTTCCCAGGGTCCTAGAACTCTAACACAATGTAACAATGTATCAAATCCACTTCCCCAGGGTCCTAGAACTCTACACAAGTGTACAATGTATCCGATCCACTTCCCAGGTCCTAGAATCTCTACACAATTTACAATGTATCGATCCACTTCCCCAGGGTCTAGAACTTACACAATGTTACAATGTATCCGATCCACTTCCCCAGGCGTCCTAGAACTCTACACAATGTTAAACAAGTGTATCAAATCCACTTCCCCAGGGTCCTAGAACTCTACACAATGTTACAATGTATCCGATCCACTTCCCCAGGGTCATAGAACTCTACACAATGTTACAATGTATCCGATCCACTTCCCCGGGGTCCTAGAACTCTACACAATGTACAATGTATCCGATCACTCCCCGGTCTAGTGAACTCTACACAATGTACAATGTATCGATCCACTTCCCAGGGTCCTAGAACTCTACACAATGTTACATGGATCCATCCATTCCCCAGGGTCCTAGAAACTCTACACAATGTACAATGTATCCGATCCACTTCCCCAGGGTCCTAGAACTCTCTACACAATGTTACAAATGTATCGATCAATTCCCCAGGGTCTGAACTCTACACAATGTACAATGTATTCCGATCCACTTCCCAGGGTCCTAGAACTCTAACACAATGTTACAATGTATCCGATTCCACTTCCCCAGGGTCCTAGAACTCTCACACAATGTTACAATGTATCCAGATCCACTTCCCAGGGGTCCTAGAAACTCTACACAATGTTACAATGTATCCGATCCATTCCCCAGGGTCCTAGAACTCTACACAATGTTACAATGTATCGATCCACTTCCCCAGGAGTCTAGAATCTACACAATGTTACAATTGTATCCGATCCACTTCCCCAGGGTCTAGAACTCTACACAAGTTACAGTTATTCCATCCACTTCCCCAGGGTCTAGAACTCTACAACAATGTTACCAATGTATCCAATCCACTTCCCCAGGGTCCTACGAACTCTACACATGTTACAAGTATCCGATCCAATTCCCCAGGGCCTAGAACTCTACACAATGTTAACAATGTATCCGAATCCACTCCCCAGGGGTCCTAGAAACTCGACACAATGTTACAAGTATCCAATCCTACTTCCCCGGGCATAGAAATCTACACAATGTTACAATGTATCCAGATCCTCTCCCCGGGTCCTAGAACTCTACACAAGATTACAATGTATCCGATCCTTCCCAGGTCCGTAGAACTATACACAATGTAACAATGTATCATCCACTACCCGGGGTCCTAGAACTCTACAAATGGTACAATGTTGTAACCGATCCACTTCCCCAGGGTCCTAGAACTCTACCACAATGTTACATGTATCCAATCCACTTCCCCAGGGTCCTAGAACTATACACAAGTTGAAATGTATCCAAATCCTACTTCCCCCGGGTCCTAGAACTCTACACAATGTTACAAGTATCCGATCCCATTCCCGGGTCGATAGGTAGAACTCTACACAATGTTACAATGTATCCAAGCCCTTCCCCGGGCCTAGAACTCTACACAAGTGTTAACGAATGATCCAATCCACTTCCCCAGGGTCCTAGAACTCTACACAAATGTTACAATGTAGTCCGATCCACTTCCAGGGTCCTAGAACTCTAACAATGTACAATGTCTATCAAATCCACTTCCCAGGGGTCCTAGAACCTACACATGTTACAATGTATCCGATCCACTTCCCAGGGTCCTAGAACTCACACAATGTTACAAGTATCCGTTGCCTGTCCCCAGGGTCCGAGAACTCGTACACAATGGTTACAATGTACCGATGCTAACTTACCCAGGGTACATAGAACCTACACAAGTTAACAAAGTATCCATCAACTTCCCCGGGTCTAGAACTTACACAATGTTACAATGTATCGAATCCACGTCTCCAGGTCGAGAACTCTACCACATGTCTACATGTATCCGATCCACTTCCCAGGGTCCTAGAACTCGTCCAACAATGTTACAAGTATCGATCCACGTCCCCCGAGGGTCCTAGAAACTACACAATGTTAAACAATGTATCGACAATTCCCTCACCAGGGTCCATAGAACTCTACACAATGTTACAATGTATCCATCCACTTCCCAGGTCTAGAACATACACCAATGTAACAATGTATCAAACTCCCCCAGGGGTCCTAGAACTCTTACACAATGTTAAAATGTACCGAATCACTTCCCAGGGTCTAGAAACTCTACAACAATGTAACAATGTATCGACCATTTCCCAGGGTCATAGAATCTTAACAATGGACAATGTATCCGATCCACTTCCCCAGGGTCCTAGACTTAACCTTACAATTATCATTCCCTGTCCCCACGGTCTGTAATCGTTCTACACTGTAATTAACCGATCCACTTCCCGGGTCTAGACACTCTACACAATGTTACAATGTATCGAAATGCCACTTTCCCAAGGGTCCTAGAACCGCTACACAAGGTTACAAAGTTCGATCACACTTCCCCAGGGTCCTAGAACTCCAAACAATTACAATGTCAAATCCAATCCAAGTTTGAACTCTACATAATGTACAGTATCCGACCACTTCCCCAGGGTACCTAGAAACTCTACACATTGTAAAATGTATCAAATCCACTTCCCCAGGGTGCCTAGAACTCTACACAAGCTGTACAAGATCGTATCCCACTTCCCCCAGGGTCCTAACGTCTACCACAACCGTACAAGGCTATAAACTCCACTTCCCAGGGATCCTAGAACTCTACACCATTGGTACAAGATCCGATCCCACTTCCCCAGGGTCACTAGAAACTATACACAATGTAACAATGTAATCAATCCACTTCCCCAGGGTCAGCAACTCTACACAATGTTAAATGTATCGATCCACTTCCCATAGGTGTGTCCTAAGACTCTACCACATGTTACAATGTATCCGATCACCTTCCCCGGGGTCCTAGAATACTACACAATGTTAACAATGTATCCGATCCACTTCCCTCGGGGTCCTTGATCTCTACACCATGTTACAATGTATCCGAACCAATCGCCAGGTCCTAGAATCGACCAATGTTACAATGTATCCGATCCACTGTCCCCCAGGGTCCTAAAATCTACACGAATGTAACAATGTATCCGATCAATTCCCCAGGGTCCTTGATCCTACACAGGTACATATGACACTTAGCTGAACTCTAAGTCAGTATCCGATCCATTCCCCAGGGTCACTAGCACTCTTAACACCAATGTTACAAAGTATCCGATCACTTCCCCGGGGTCCTAGAACTCTACACCAATGTTACAATGGTATCCGATCCACTTCCCCGGGGTCTAGAACTCTAACAATGTAACATGGTATCAATCACTTCTCCGGGGGTCCTTAGAAACTCTACACAAGTTACAATGTATCAAGATTCCACTTCCCCAGGGGTCCTAGAACTCTACACAATGTTTAACAAATGTATCATCCAACTTCCCCAGGGTCTAGAACTCTACACAAATGTACAATGTTCCGATCCACGTCCCCAGGGTCATGAACTCTACGCACAATGTTACAATGTATCGATCCACTTCCACAGGGTCCTAGAACTCTACACAATGTTACAATGTATCCGATCACTCCCCGGGTCCTGACTCTCTAACAATGTTACAATGTATCAATCCCTTCCCCAGGGTCTCTAGAATCTCACACAAATGTGGTACAATGTATCCGATTCCTCTTCCCAGGGTCCTAGGAAACTTACACAGTTACAATGTATCCAATCCACTTCCCAGGGTCCTAGAACTCTACACATATGTTACAATGTCCGATCCTATTCCCAAGGGGTCCTAGAAACTCTGACACAATGTTACAATGTATACGAATCATTGCCAGGGGTTCCCTAGAACTCTACACAATGTAAAATGTATCAACATCCACTTCCCAGGGTCCTAGAACTCTACACATGTACAATGTACCGATCACTCCCGGGTCTGTAGAACTCTAACACATGTTAAAATGTATACCGATTCCACTTCCCCGGGTCCTAGAACGCTACCACAATGTACAAGGGATCCGAAGTACACTCCCAGGGTCCCTAGAAATCTACACATGTTACAGTGTTCCGATCCACTTCCCGAGGGTCCGAGAACTCTACAAACATTGTACAATGGTATCCGATCCACTTCACAAGGGTCCTATAACTCTACACAATGTAACAATGTACTCCATCACTTCCCCAGGGTCCTTAAAACCTACACAAAGTACAATGTATCGACCACTTCCCCAGGGTCTAGAACTCTACACTAATGTTACACGGATCCAAGACCAATCCCCGGGTCCTAGAACTTACACATGTTACAAGTATCCGATCCACTTCCCCCAGGGTCCAGAACTCTACACAAGTTCAATGTATCCGATCCACTTCCCAGGGCTAGAGAACTCTAACAAGGTTACAATGTATCGAATCCACGTTCCCAGGGTTCCTAGAACTCTACACAAATGTTACAGATGTATCGATTCCACTTCACAGGGTCTAGAAACTCTAACACATGTTACAATGTATCAGTCCACTTCACCAGGGTCCTAGGAACTCCACACAATGTATACAATGTATCCAATCCACTTCCCAAGGGTCCCTAAAACTCTAACAATGTAACAATGTATCCGATCCACTTCCCAGGGTCCTAGAACGCTACACAATGTACAATGTATCGAATCCCACTCCCCAGGGGTTCCTAGAACCTCTACTACACATTGTTACAAGTATCCGATCCACTTCCCCAGGGTATAGAACTCTACAACATTGTAACAATGTAATCCATCCACTGCCCAGGGGTCTAGAACTCTATACACAATGTAAGAAAATGTATTCCAATCACTTCCCCAGGGTCTAGAACTCTACACAAGTGTAACATGTATCCGATCCACTTCCCAGGGTCCTACGAAACTCTACACAATTGATTACAATGTATGAATCCACGTCCCAGAGGGCCTAGAACTCTACACCAATGTAACAATGATCAAATCCAATTCCCCAGGGTCCTAGAACTCTACACAATGTTACATGTCATCCGATCATCCCCAGGGTCCTAAGACTCTACACAATGTAACATTAGTATCAAGATCCTCCCCAGGGGTCCATAGAACTCTACCACAACGTTACAATGTATCCGATCCACTTCCCCGGTCCTATGAATCTCTACACAAGTTGTACAAATTATCAACGATCCACTTCACAGGGCCTAGAACTCTACACAATGTTAACAATGTATCCAAGCCACTTCCCCAGGGTCCTAAACTCTAACACAAGGTAAACAAGTATCAAATCACATCTCCCCAGGGTCCTGAAATCTTACCAATGTTACAATGATCCGATCACTCCCCAGGAGTCCAGAACTACACAATGTACAATGTATCAACGATCCACTTCCCCAGGGCCTGTACTCTACACAATGTTACAATGTATCCGATCCATTCCCCAGGGTCCTAGAAACTCTACAAAATGTTAAATGGTATCAGATCACACTCCCCGAGGGTCCTAGAACTCTACAAATGTTACAATGTACTCCGATCCACTTCCCGGGTCCTGATACTCTACACATGTTACAATGTATCCGATCACATTCGCTCAGGGGTACGTAGAACCTCTACACAATGTTCACAATGTATCATCACTTCCCCAGGGTCCTAAAACTATCACAAGTTAAACAATGTATCCGAATCCAATTCCCCAGGGGTCTAGAACTCTACACAATGGTACAATGTATCCAACCACTTCCCCAGGGGGTCCTAGAACTCTACACAATGTTACAATTATCCGATCCACTTCCCCAGGTCCTAGACTCTACACAATGTTACAATGATCCATCCACTTCACCCAGGGTTCCTAGAACTGCTACACAATGTTACAAGTATCATCCACTTCCCCGGGGGTCCTAGAACTCTACACAATGTTACAAGTATGACCTCCATCCTAGAAACTCTACCATACAATTATCAACTACCCAGGGTCCTAGACTCAAACAGTCTGTACGATTTGGGTCAGAATTACCAGTTACAATGTCAATCGGGTCGAACTCGCCAAGTACAAATTCACTCCCAGGGTCCTTTATAAAATAGCGAAACTCTACAACAAGTAACAATGTATCGCATTCCAACTTCCCCAGGGTCCTAGAACTCTACAACAGTTACAAGTGTATCCATCCACTTCCCGGGGTCCTAGATTACACAGTGTCTACAATGTATCCATCACTTCTGGCAGGGGCACTAGAGAAAACCTCTACCACATGTTTACAAATGTATCCGTCCACTTCCCCAGGGTCCATAGAAACTCTTACACAATTTTACAATGATCCGATCCACGCTCCCCAGGGTCCTAGAACTTCACACAATGTTACAATGTATCCAATCACTTCCTCGGGTCCTAGAACTCTACACAATGTTACAAGTATCCGATCCATTCCCCAGGGTCTTAGAACTCTACACACATGTACAATGTATCCATCCTTTCCGCCAGGGTCTCTAGAACGCTGACACATGGTAACAATGTATCCAATCCACTTCCCCGGGGTCTAGAACTCTACACAATGGTACAATTGATCAATCCATCCATTCCCGGGTCCTAGAAATCTACACAATGTTACAATGTATCCATCCACATCCCAGGGTCCTAGAACTCTACACAATGTTACAATGTATCCGATCTCACTTCCACAGGGTCCTGAACTCTACACAATGTTAAATGTATCCGATCCCTTCCCCAGGGGTCTAGAACTCTACACAATGTAAATGTATCCAATCACGCTCCCCAGGGTCCTAGAACTCCTACACAATGTACAATGTATAAAACCACTTCCCCAGGGTCTAGAACTTCTACACCAATGTTACCAATGTACCGATCCCACTTCCCCAGGGTCCTAGAACATACACAAATGTAACAATGTATCCAATCCACTACTCCCCGGGTCCTAGAACTTCTACACAATGTTAAATGTATACTGCATACACTTCCCCAGGGTCCTAGAACTCACACATGTTACAAGTGTATCCGATCCACTTCCCCAGGCGGTCCTAGAAAACTCTACACAATGTTACAATGTATCCGGATCCACTTCCCCCAGGGGTCCTAGAACTCTAACAATTGTTACAATGTATCCGCTCCACTTCCCAGGGTCCTAGAACCTACACAATGTTACAATGTATCACAATCACTTCCAGGTCCCCTTAAGAACTCATACACAATGTTACAAGGTATCCGATCCATTCCCCGGGGTCCTTAGAACTCTACACAATGTACAATGTATCGATCACTTCCCCAGGGTCCTAGAACCTACACAATGTACAATGTAGTCAAATCCACTCCCAGGGTGGACTTGTTCCTTGTCGTTTCCTAGGAACTCCTACACAATGTTACAATGTATCCGATCCACTTCCCCAGGGGTCCTAGAACTCTACACAATGTTTACAATGTATCAAGATCCTCTTCCCCAGGGTCCTAGAATCTACCACAAGTACAATGTATCAAACACTCCACCAGGGTCACTAGAAAACTCTACACAATTGTTACATGTATCCGATCCCACTTCCCAGGGTAATGATAGAACTCTCACAATGTTACAATGTATCCGATCCACTCCAGGTCCTAGAACTCTACCACAATGACAAATGTATCCGATCCACTTCCCCAGGTCCTAGAACTCATCCACAAGTTACAATGTATCCGATCCACTTCCCCAGCGGTCGTAGACTCTACACAATGTTACAATGATATCAGATCCACTTCCCCGGGGTCCTAGAACTCTACACAAGTACAAGTGTAATCCGATCCACTTCCCCAGGGTCCTAGAACTCGTACACAAGTTAAAATGTATCCATCCACTCCCAGGGCCTAGAACTCTACACAAGGTACAATGTATCCGATCCACTTCCCAGGGTCCTAGAACTCTACCAATGTTTAACCTGTACCGATCCACAAATTCCCCAGGGTCCTAGAAACTCCTACACACAATGTATACAATGTATCAATCCACTTCCCCAGGGTCCTGAAACTCTACACATGTTACAAGGTATACCGATCCACTTCCCCGGGTCCTAGAACTCTAACACAATGGTAACAATGTATCACAATCACTCCCCAGGGTCTAGAAACCTAACAATGTTACAAGGTATCCGATCCACTTCCCCCAGGGTTCGAGAACCTCTACCACATGTTACAATTGTATCCGATCCACTTCCCGGGGTCCTAGAACTCTACACAATGTTACAATGTTCATCCACTCCGGCCTTGATCTAACAAGTACAAGTTCCGTCCATCGCAGGGCTAGAACTACACTACAATGTTCATCCATCAAGGTTAAATTACACAATTGTTGTAACTTATCCGATCCACTTCCCCGGTCCTTAGAACTCTACACAATGTAACAATGTATCCGATCACTTCCCAGGGTCTAGAACTCTACACAATGGTTACATGATTCGATCCACTTCCCCGGGTCCTAGAACTCTACACAATGTTACAGGTATCGCAATCCACTTCCCCGGGGTCCTAGAACTCTACACAATGTATACAATGTATCCGATCCACTCCCCGGGGTCCTATGAAACTAGACACAATGTAATACAATGTATAAAATCACTTCCCAGGGTCCTAGAACTTACACAATGTTTTACAATGTACAAAATCCACTTCCCCAGGGGTCCTAGAACTCTACACAATGTGACAATGTACCAGACACTTCCGGGGTCCTAGAACTCTACACAAGTAACAATGTATTCCGATCCACTTCCCAGGGTCCTAGATCCTACACAATGTTACAATGTATATCGATCCACGTTTTTCCCCGGGGTCCTAGAACTCTACACAAGTTACATGTTCCGATCCACTTCCCCCAGGGTCCTTAGATTCTTACACCATGTTACAATGTATCCGATCCTACGTCCCCAGGGTTGCCTAGAACTCTACACATGGTACAAGGGTATCCGAATCCTCTCCCGGGTCTAGACAACTAAACAATGTAACAATGTATCAGATCCACTTCCCCGGGGTCCTAGGAATCTACACACATGTTTACAATGTATCCGATTCACTTCCCCGGCGTCTAGAACTCTACACAATGTTACATGTATCCGATAACTTCCCCAGGGTCCTTAGAACTCAACATGTTTTACAATGACGATCCCAGGGCCTAGAATTACACAATGGTTCATGCTATCCATCCCTCACGGGTCCTGAACTCTACACAATGTTACAATGTATCGATTCACTTCCCCAGGTCCTAGAACTGACAACATGTACAATGATATCCGATCCACTTCCCCAGGGTCTAGAACTCTGACACAAGTTACAGTGTATCCGTATTCCACTTCCCCAGGGCCTAGAACTCTCACAAATTGTATACATGTTCCGATTCCACTTCCCCAGAGGTCCTAGTTAGAACTCACACAATGTATACAATGTGATCCAAATCCTCTTCCCGGGGTCCTAAAACTCTACACAATGTAACAGGTATCCGACCCACTCCCGCGGGTCCTAGAACTTACACAATGTTACAAGTATTCCGATCCACTTCACGCGGGTCCTAGAACTCTACACATGTTACAATGTATCCGATCCATCCCCCCAGGGTCCTAAAACTCTAACAATGTTACAATGTATCCCAATCCACTTCCCAGGTCCTTGACACTCTACCACCAATGTATACAAGGTATCAGATTCCACTTCCCAGGGTTCTAGAACTCTACCCCCACCCAATGTACAATGTCATTCCGATCCACTTCCCCAGGGGTCCTGAGAACTCTACACAATGTTACAATGTATCCGATCCACTTCCCAGGGTCCTAGAACTCTACACAATGGTTACAATGTATCCGATCACTTCCCCAGGGTCCTAGAACTCTAACACAATGTTACAATGTATCCGATCCACTTCCCCAGGGCTACCTACAATCGAACATATCAATCCATTCCAGGCAGAATTCACAATGTTACCAATTGACCACTTCCCCAGGGTCTAGAAACCTACACAATGTACCAATGTATCAGATCCACTTACCACGGGGTCCTAGAAAATATACACAATGTTACATGATCCAATCAACTTCCCAGGGTCCTAGACCTACACAAGTTACATGATCGATCCACTTTCCCCAGGGTCTAGAATTCTCTACACAATGTTACAGTATCCGATCCACTTCCCAGGGTCCTAGACTCTACACAATGTACAATGTATCCAATCCACTTCCCCAGGGTCCTAGAACTCTACACAATCGGTACAATGTATCCGATCCTTCCCCAGGGTCCTAGGAAAGCTACACATGTTTACAAGTATCCGATCCCACTTCACCGGCAGGGTCCTAGAACTCACCAAGTTACAATGTATCCATCCACTTCCCCGGTCCTAGAACTCTACACAATGTTACATGTATCAATCACTCGCCAGGGTCCTTTAGAACTCACACAATGTTACAATGTATCCAATCCACTTCCCAGGGTCCATAAACTATACACAAACTGTAACAATTATCCGATCCACTTCCCGGGGATCCTGATACTCTACCAATGTTACAAGGTAATCCGAATCCACTCCCAGGGGTCCTAGAACTCTACAATGTACATGTATCCAATCCACTTCCCAGGCGTCCTAGATCTCTACACAAGTGGTGACAATGTAATCGATTCCCACTTCCCAGGTCCGAGAACTATACACAATGGTACAATGTATCCGATCCACTTCCCAGGGTCCTAGAACTCTACACAATTACAATGTTCATCCATCCTCTCCCGGGTCCTAGAACTCGACACAATGTTACAATGTATCCGATCCACTTCCCCAGGGTCCTAGAACTCTTACACAATGTTACATGACCGGATCCACTTCACACGGGGTTCCTAGAACCTCTACACAAGGTTACAATGTATCCAGATCCATTTCCCCAGGTACTGAAACTTCTACACATGTTAACCAATGTACCAACCAATTCCCCGGGGTCCTAGAACTCTACACAATGTTAAAATGTATCCGATCCACTTCCCCAGGGGTCCTAGGACCCTCTACACAATGTTTACAATGATCCAATCCATTCCCCAGGGTCTAGAACTCTTACACAAGTACAATGATCGATCCATCTTCCCAGGGGTCCTAGAACTCTACACAATGACAATGGATCCCAATCCACTACCAAGGGTCTAGAACTCACACAATGTTAACCAGTATCCGATCCACTTCCCCAGGTCCTCAGAGAAACTCTACACCATGTTACAATGTATCCGAATGCCTCTTCCCGCGGGTCCTGAAACTGCAATTACAATGATCCAATTGGGTTAGATCTCACAATTAAAGTATACGATCCACTTCCCCAGGGTCCTGAATCATACACAATGTACAATGTATTCCCATCCACTTCCCCAGGGTCACTAGAACTCTACACAATGTTACAATGTATCCAATCCACTTCCCCAGGGCCTGAGAACTCTACCAAGTACATGTATCCATCCACTATCCCCAGGGTCCTAGAACTCTACACAATGTTACAAGTTTCCGATCCACTTCCCAGGGTCTAGAATTACAACAAAGTACAATGTATCCGATCCACTTCCCCAGGTCCTAGAACTGCTACACAATGTTACAATGTATCCAGATCATCCCGGCTAACTCACCCAAGTCTGTGCCTCTTCCAGGTACTAGAACTCTACACAATGTTACAAAGTGTATCCATCCACTCCCGGGGTTCCTAGAACTCACACAATGTTACAAGGATCCAGATCCATCTCCGAAGGGTTCTAGAACTCTACCCAATGTACAATGTATCCATCCACTTCCACCAGTGTCCTAGAACTATCTAACACAATGTTACAAGTATCAACATCCCTTAACCAGGGGTCCTAGGAACTCTTCACAATGTACAGGTATCCGATCCCACTTCCCCAGGGGTCCTAGAAACTCTACACAATGTTTACAAGAATCCCAATCCACTTCCCCAGTGTCCTAGAAAACTCTACACAAATGTTACAAGGTATCAAATCTCACTTCCCCGGTGGGTCCTAGAACTCTAACACAATGGTACAATGTATCCAGTCCACTTTCCCAGGGTCTAGAACTCTGACACCATGTAACAATGTATCCGATCACTTCCCCAGGGCCTAGGAAATACACAATTGTTAAAGTATCCAATCCACTCCCCAGGGTCCTAGAAACTCTACAACAATGTTACAATGTATCCAGATCCACTTCCCCCAGGGTCTGAACTCTACCACAATGTTACAATGTATCCGACTCAATTCCCAGGGTCTCAGAAAACTCTACCAATGTTAAACAAGTTGTATCCAATCCAATTCCCCAGGGTCCTAGAATCTAACACATGTACAATGTATCGATCCAATTCCCCGGGGCTCCAGAACTCTACACAAGTAACAATGTATCCGATCCACTTCCCCAGGGTCCTAGAACTCTACACATGTTACAATGTATACACCACTTCCCCAGGGTTCCTAGACCACATCATTTTTACTTATCGATATTCCGGCTAGACTTACCAGTTACAATGTATCCGATCACACTTCCCCCAGGGTCCTAGACCCAATCTACACAATGGTTACAAGTATCCAATCCATTCCCAGGGTCTAGAACTCTACACAATGTTACCAATGTATCCGATCTCACTCTTCCCCAGGGTCCGTAGAACTTACACAATGTTACAATGATCCGACCTACTTCCCAGGGTCAGAAACTCTACACAATTGTTACATGTATCCGAATCCCTTCCCCAGGGTCCTAGAACTCGTACACAATGTACAATTGATCCGAATCCACTTCCCCAGGTACTTGAAATTACCACATTACAAGTGTATCCGATCCACTCCCCAGGGTCCTAGGAACTCTACACAATGTTCACAATGTATCGCATCACTTTCCCCAGGGGTCTAGATACGCACACAATGTTACAGTGTCTCCATTCCATCTAGATTCCGTACAATATCCACCTCAGGGTCCAACCCTACACAAGTTACAATGTATCGATCCACTCTCCCGCGTCCTAGAACTCTACACAATGTAACAATGTACGCAAGCCACTTCCCCAGGGCCTAGACTCTCACAATGTCAACTGGTATCCAATCCTCTTCCCCAGGGTCCTAGAACTCTAAATTACATTATGCTATTCGTTAGCTCGACAATGTACAGTCCGAGCCACTTGCCCGGGGTCTAGAACTCTACACAATGTAAAAAATGTACCGAATCCATTCCCCAGGTCCTAGAACCCTACACAATGTTACAATGTATCCATTCACACTTCCCCAGGGTCCTAGAAATTATACACAATGTTACAATGTACCGATCCACTTCCCCAGGTCTAGAATTCTAACAATGTTGTAACAAGGTATCCATCACTCCCCAGGTCCTAGACCTCTACACATTTACAATGGATCCGACTCCACTTCCCAGGGTCCAACAAACTCTACACAATGTTACATGATTACCAATCCACTTCCCCGAGGGTCCTGAACTTACAAATGTTACAATGTATCCAATCCACTCTCCCCAGGGTCCTGAACCGTACACAATGTTACAATGTACCAATCACTCCCCAGGGTCCTGATATCTACACCCAATGTTTACAATGTATTCCATCCACTTCCCCAGGTCTTAGAACTCTACACAATGTTACAATGTATCCGATCACTTCCCCGGCGGCGTCCTAGACACTCGACAAATGTGACAATGTATCCAAATCCATCCCCGAGGGTCCTAGAACTCTACACAATGTTTCACAATGTATCCGATCCACTTCCCCAGGGTCCTTCGAAATGACACAATGTTCACATGTATCCGATTCCACTTCCCCAGGGTCCTAGAACTCGACAACCATGTTTACATGTATCCATCCACTTCTCCCAGGGTCCTAGAACTCTACACAATGTTAACAAGGTATCATCCACTTCCCCCAGGGGTCATAGAACTTAACAATGTACAATGTATCCGATCCACTTCCCCAGGGGTCCTTAGAACTCTACACAATTTACAATGTATCCGATCCACTTCCCCCGGGGTCCTAGAACCTACACAATGGTACAATGTATCGATCCACTTCCCAGGGTCTTAGCAACTCTACACCAATGTTACAATGTATCACGATCCACTTCCCAGTCCTAGAACTATACACAATGTTACAAGTATCCAATCCTCATTCCCGGGTCCTAGAACTCTACAAAATGTACCAATGGTATCCGATCCACTTGCCCCGGGGGTCCTAGAAACTACACAATGTTAAAAATGTATTCGAACTCACTCCCGGAGGGTCCTAGAACTTCTACACAATGTTACAATGGTACCGATATCCACTTCCCAGGGTCTAGAACTTAACCAATGTTACAATGTATCCGATATCCATTCCCGGGTCCTAGAACTCTAACATTGTTACAAATGTATCCGATCCCTCCCCGGGGCCTGAATTACACAATGTTACACATGGATCCATCACTTCCCCAGGGTCACTAGAACTCTACACAATGTTACAATGTATCCGATCCACTACCGCCGGTTCCCTAGAACTCTCACAATGTTACAATGTATCCAAATCCACTCTCCCAGGGTTCCTAGAACTCTAAACATGTTACAATGTATCCAATCTTTCCAGGTCCTATGCACATCTCAGGTGTCATCCGGTCCTAGACTCACACAATGTACAGATATCCGATCCCAATTCCCCAGAGGTCCTAGGCAAATCACCAACACCATGTGTACAATTGATCCAATCTTTCCCCGGGTCGCAGAACATATACAAATGAAAATTGTACAACCGAACCCCACACCTTCCACCAGGGGCGTCCTGAAATCTACACAATGTTAACAATGTACCGATCCCACTTCCCCAGGGTCCTAAACTCAACAAGTTACATGTATCAATACCATTCCCCGAGGGTCCTAGAATCTACACAATGTACAAGTGTATCCAATCCACTCCCAGGTCCTCTAGAAACTTAACACATGTACAATGTATCCGAATCCACTTCCCCAGGGTCCTGAGAACTTACACATGTTACAAGGTATCTACGATCACTTCCCCAGGGTCCAGAACTCTACACAAGGTGTTACATGTATCCAATCCACTCCCCACAGGGGCTCATAGAAACTACTACATCAATGTTACAATGTATCCAACCACTGCCCCAGGGTCCTAGAAAGCTATAACAATGTACCGATATTCAATCCATTCCCCAGGGTCCTAGAACCTCTACACAATGTTACAATGTATCCATATCCACTTCACGGGGTCCTAGAACTCTACACAATGTTACAGTGTATCAAATCACTTCCCCCAGGAGTCCTGAGAACTTACACAATGTTACAATGTGTATACGATCCCACTCCCGGGGGGGGTCCTAGACTCTAACAATGTTACAGTGTATCCAATCCACTTCCCCAGGGTCCAGACTCTACACAATGTTACATGTATCCAATCCCTTCCCCCGGTCCTAGAACTCTACACAATTTGTTACACTGTATCCAATTCACTTCCCCCGGTCCTAGAAAACTAGACACAATGTTACGTGATCCATTTTCCACTTCCCCTAGGGTCCTATAGACTTTACACAATGTAACATGAGCCAATCTCCACTTCCCAGGGTCCTAGAAACTCTACACAATGTACAATGTATCCAATCCACTTCCCCAGGGTCCTAGAACTCTACACAATGTTACATATGTATCCAATCCACTTCCCCAGGGTCCTAGAATGCTACACAAGGAAAATGTATCCAATCCACTTTCCCCAGGGTCCTAGAACTCTACACAAGTTACAATGGATCCGATCTACTCCCCAGGGTCCTAGAACTCTACACAATGTTACATGGTATCCAAATCCACTTACCCCAGGGTCCTGAAATCTACACAATGTAACAAATGTTATCCGATCCCCCTTCCCCAGGGTCCTAGAATATACACAATGGTAGCAATGTATCCAATCCACTTCCCCAGGGTCCTAGAATGTAACAAGTTACAATTGATCCGATCCCTCTTCCCCAGGGTCCTTAGAAATCTACACAATGTTACAATGTATCCAATCACTTACACCAGGGTTCCTAGAACTCCTACACCATGTTAAATGTTATCCGATCCACGTCCCGGGGGGTCCTAGAAAACTCACACAAGGTGACAAGTATCCAATCCACTCCCCGGGGTCTAGAACTCTACACAATGTACAATGTATCCCATCCACTTCCCCAGGAGTGCCTAGAACTCTACACAATGTTTACAGTGTATCCAATCCACTTCCCAGGGGCCTAGAACTCTACACAATGTTAACATGTATCCGATCCACTTCCCCGGGGTCCTAGACTCTACACAATGTTTACATGGATCCAATCCACTTCCCCAGCGGTCACTAGAAATCTACACAATCGTTACATGTATTCCATCCAATTCACAGGGTCCTAGAAATCTACACAATGTTACAATGTATCCGATCCAATCCCCAGGGTCTAGAAAACTCTAAACAATGTTACAATGTATCCAATCCCTTCCCCAGGGTTCCTAGAACTCTAACAATGTTTACAATGTATCCAATCCACTTCCCCAGGGTCCTAGAAACTCTTACACAATGTACAATGTATCCGATCTCACTTCCCCAGGGTCCTAGAACTCTACACAATGTACAGTGTATCCAAGCCAATTCCCCAGGGTCCTAGAACTTACCAAGTTACAGTAATCCAATCCACTCCCCGGCGGTCCTAGAACTCTACCACAATGTTACAGTGTATCCACTCCACTCCCCGGGGCCTGGAACTTACACAATGTTACAGGGTTCCATCCCACTTCACCAGGGTCCGAGAAAACTCTACACAATGTTTACAATTGTCTACAATCCACTTCCCCAGGGTCCTAGAATCTACATCAAGGTTACAGGGTATCCAATCCCACTTCCCCAGGGTCCTAGAACTCTACACAATGTTACATGTATCCAAATTTTCACTTCCCCAGGTCATAGAACCTAACACAATGTACAATGTAATTTTTTGAAATCATACAGATCACAGTTCTGCACAGTGTTGCAAGGTATCTAATTATGTCCCAGGAATTTACAAAATGTTACCTGTATTTTATAATCCTACAGCTTACAAGTAGTACTCTGCACACTGTTGCAATGTAGAGTAAAGTTTTTTTCTGGAAAAGGTGTTCTATGGAGATGTAAGTGTTTTACCTTTGTAACGGTTCTATGGAGAGGTAAAGGTCACTGTAACATGTTCTTTCTATGGAGGTAAGTGTCACTGAAACGGTTCTATGGAGAGCGTAAGTGTCACTGTAACATGTGATTCTATGGGAGAGGTAAGGTAACTGAACGTGTTTTATGGAGGAGGGTAAGTGTCACTGTAACCTTGTTCTATGGAGAAGTAAGTGTTTCACTGAAACGTGGTTCTATGGAGAGGAAGTGTTACGTAACGTGGTTCTATGAGATAGGTAAGTGTCAATGTAACGTGTTCTATGGAGAGGTAAGTGGGGTCACTGTACGTGGCTATGGAGGGGTAAGTTCCTGTAACATGTTCTATGGAGAGGTGGGTAAAGTGTCAAGTACGTGTTCGATGGGAGGGGTAAGTGTCACTGTAACGTGTTCTATGGAGAGGTAAGTGTCACTGTAACATGTCTATGGAGAGGTAAGTGTCACTGATACCGGGTTCTATGGAGAGGTAAGTGTTTCACTGTAACGTGTTGCTATGGAGAAGGTAAGTGTCACTGTTACGGGTTTCTAGGAGAAGGTAAGGGCACTGTAAACGTGTTCTATGGCGAGGTTAAGTGTCACTGTACATGTTCTATGGAGAGGTAAGTGTCACTGAACGGTTCTTTCTATGGCGGGAGGGGAAGTGGTTACTGTAACGTGTTCTATGGAGAGGTAAGTGTCACTGTAACGTGTTCAATGGAGAGGTAAGTGTCACGTGTAACCATGTTCTATGGAGAGGCTAAGTTGTTTCACTGTAACGTTTCTATGGAGAGGGTAAGTGCCACTGTTAGTGTCTATGGAGAGGTAAGTGTTACTGTAACGTGTGCTAGGAAGGTAAAGTGGTACTTGTAACGTGTTTATGGAGAGGTAAAGTGTTACTGTTACAGTGTTCTATGGAGAGGTAAGTGTCCCTGTAACATGTCATATGGAGAGGTAAGGGTACTGTAACGTGTTATATGTAGGATGGTAGTGTCAACTGTTGAACGGTTCTATGGAGAGGGGTAAGTGTCACGTAACGTGTTCTATGGAGAGGTAAGTGTCACTGGAACATGTTCTATGGGAGGGTAAGTGTCACGGTAACGTGTTCTATGGAGAGGTAGTGTCACTGGAACGTGTTATTGGAGAGGTAAGTGTCACTGTAAACGTGTTCTATGGGAGACGTAAGTGTTTCACTGTAACGTGTTCTATGGAGCAGGTAAAGTGTGTCACTGTTTCGTGTTCATGGAGAGGTAAGTGGCACTGAACGTGTTTTATGGAGAGGTAAGTGTCACTGTAACGTTGTTCTATGGAGGACGTAAGTGTTTCACTGTAACGCTGGTTCTATGGAGAGGTAAGTCCGTCACTGTACGTGTTCTATGGAGAGGTAAGTGTTCACTGTTTACGTGTTCTATGGAGAGGTAAGTGGCCACTGTAACGTTGTTTTCTATGGGAGGTTAGTGTCACTGTAAACGATGTCTTTCTATGGAGAGGTAAGTGTCACTGTAACGTGTTTTATGGAGAAGGTAAGTGTCACTGTAACCTGTTCTATGGAGACGTAAGTGTTTCACATGTAACGTGTTCTAGGGAGAGGTAAGGTTACGTAACGTGTTCTATGGAGAGGTAAGTGTCACTGGTAAGTGGGTTCTATGGAGAGGTAAGTGTCAGGTACGTGTATATATGGAGAGGGGTAAGTGTCACTGAAACATGTTCTATGGAGATGGTAAGGTCACCTGAAATTTTCTAGGAGAGGTAAGTTGTCACGGTAACGTGTTCTATGGAGAGGAGGTAAGTGTCACTGTAACATGTTCTTGGGAGAGGTAAGTGTCACTGTAACTGTTCTATGGAGAGGGTAAGTGTTTTCACTGTAACGTGTTCTATGGAGAGGTAAGTGTCACTGTTACGGGTTTCTATGGAGAGGTAAGTGTCACTGTAAGTGTTCTATGGAGACGGGAAGGAATGTAAATGTTCTATGGAGAGGTAAGTGTCCACGGTAAGTGTCTTCTATGGAGAGGTAAAGTGTTACTGTAACGTGTTCTATGGAGAGGTAGTGTCACTGTTAACGTTGTTCAATGGAGAGGTAAGTGTCAATGTAAACAGGTTCTATGAGAGGTCAAGTGTTCCACTGGTAACGAGTTCATGGTAGAGGTAAGTGCCACGGTTACGTGTTATGGAGATGTAAGTGTTACTGTACGTGTTCTATGGAGGTAAGTGTTTCCTGTAACGTGGTTCTAGGGAGAGGTAAGTTTTACTGTTACGTGTTCTATGGAGAGGTTAAGTGGTCACTGCTAAATGTCCTAGGAGAGGTAAGTGCACTTGTAACGTGTTATATGCTAGAGTGGTAAGGTTTCACTGTTAAGATGTTCTATGGAGAGGTAAGTGTCACTGTAACGTGTTATAGGGGAGAGGTAAGTGTCAACTGCTGTATAACATGTCTATGAGAGTAAGTGTCACTGTAAAACGTGTCTATGGAGAGGTAAGTGTCACTGTAACGTGTTCTAGGGAGGGTAAGGGTCACTGTAACGTGTGTTCTATGGAGACGAAGTGTTTCACTGTAACGTGTTCTATGGAGAGGTAAGTGTCACTGTTTCGGGTTCTATGGCGAGAGGTAAGTGTCACTGGTACGTTTTCTAAGGGAGAGGTAAGTGTCACTTTAACGTGTTCATGGAGACGTAGATGGGTTCACTGTAACGTGTCTATTGGAGAGGTAAGTGTCACTTAACGTGTTCTATGGAGAGGTAAGTGTCATGTACGGTTATATGGAGAGGTAGTGGTAACTTGTAACGTGTGGCTATGAGAGTAGGTACGGTCACCTAGTAACGTGTGTTCTATGGGAGGTAAGTGTCACTGTAAGTGGATTATATGAGAAGGTAAGTGTTTCCTGGTAAAGTGTTCTATGGAGACGTAAGTGTTTCCCGTTGTAACGGTTCATGGAGAGGTAAGTGTCACTGTTAGTGTTCTTGCGAGAGGTAAGTGTCCACTGTAACGTTTCTATGAAGAGGTAAGTGTCACTGAACGTGTTATATGGAGAGGATTGAGGTAAGTGTCACTGTAACGTGTTCTATGGAGAGAGAGGTAAGTGTTTTCACTGGAACGTGTTATATGGAGAGGTGTTTCACTGTAAACGTGTTCATGGAAGAGGGGTAAGTGCACCTTAACGTGTTCTATGGAGAGGTTAAGTGTCCACTGTAACGTGTTCTATGGAGAGGGGTGGTTAAGGTACTGTAACGTGTTCTATGGAGAGTAAGTGTCACGTAACATGTTCTATGGAAGGGTAAGTGTCACTGTAACGTGTTCTTAGGGACGAGGTAAGTGTCACTGTCTGTAACAGGTTATATGGAGAAGGTAAGTGTCACTGAAACGTTGTTCTATGGAGAGTAAGTGTTCACTGTAACGTGTCTTGGAGAGTTTAAGTGTACTGTAACGTGTTCTATGGAGAGGTAAGTCTGTCACTGTAACGTGTTATATGGAGAGGTAAGTGTCACGTACGTGTTTATGGAGAGGTAAGTGTCACTGTAACATTTTCTATGGAGAGGTAAGTGTCACTTGACGTTGTTCTATTGGTAGAAGAGAGGTAAGTGTCACTGTAACGTGTTCTCTGGAGAGAGGTAAGTGTCACTGTAAACATGTTCTATGGAGGAGGTAGTGTCACTGTAAGTGTTCTATGAGAGAGTAAGTGTTTCCACTGTAACGTGTTCTATGGAGAGGGAATAAGTGTCACTGTTACGTGTTCTATGGAGAGGTAAGTGTCACGTTGTAAACGGTTCTATGGAGAGGTAAGGTCCACGGTAAACATGTTCTATGCGAGAGGTAATGTCACATGTAACGTGTTCTTCTATGGAGAGGTAAGTGTTCTGTAACGTGTTCTATGGAGAGGTAAGTGTCACTGTAACGTAGTGCAATGGAGAGGAAGTGTCAGGTACCATGTTTCTATGGAGAGGGTAAGTGTTTCACTGAACGTGTTCTATGGGAGGTAAGTGCCACTGTTACGTGTTCTATGGAGAGGTTAAGTGTTACGTAAGTTTCTATGGAGGGTAAGTGTTACTGTGTGTAACGTGTTCTATGGAGAGAGTAAGGGTTACTGGTACGTGTTCTAGGGAGACGGTAAGGTCCACTGAACATGTTCCTATGGAGAGTTAAGTGTCACTTGTAAGTGTGATAGTAAGACTTGGTAAGGTCACGTAAGTGTTCTATGAGAGGTAAGTGTCACGTAACGTGTTCTATGGGAGGTAGGTAGGTATTTCACGTAACATGTTCTATGGAGAGTAAGTGTCATGTAACGGTGTTCTATGGAGAGGTAAGTGTCACTGTTAAGTGTTCTATGGAGAGTAAGGTCACGTAACGTGTTCTATGGAGACGTTAAGTGTTTCACTGTAAGTGTTCTAGGAGAGGTATAAGTGTACACTGTTTCAGTGTTCTATGGAAGCGGGTAAGACTGTCACTGTAACGTGTTCTATGGGAGGGGGTAAGTGTCACTGAACGTGTTTCTATGGAGACGTAAGGTTTCACGGTAACGGTTTATGAGAGGTAAGTGTCACTGTGTAACGGGTTCTTGGAGAGGTAAGTGCACTGTTGGTTCTATGGAGAGGTAAAGGGCATCTGTAACGTGTTCTATGGGAGGTAGGGTCACTGTAACGTGTTCTATGGAGAGGGTAAGTGTAAACTGTAACGTGTTCTAGGAGGAAGAGGGTAAGTGTTTCACTGTAACAGTGTGTTCTATGGAGAGTAAGGTTTTCCCTGTAACGTGTTCTATGGAGAGGTAAGTGTCACTGTTACGTGTTTATGGAGAGGTCGAGAGGTACAAGTGTCACTGTACGTGTTCTATGGGAGGTAAGGTCACTGTAAGTGTTCTATGGAGAGGTACAAGTGTCACTGTAACGTGTTCTATGGCGAGGTACGTGGTCACTGACGTGTTCTATGGAGAGGGTGTTTACGTAACGTGTTCTATGGAGAGGGAAGTGTACCGTAACGTTTCTATGGAGAGGTAAGTGTTCAATTGTAACGTGTTCATGGAGAGGAGGTAGTGTCACTGTAACGTGTTCTATGGAGATGAAGTGTCACTGTACATGTTTATGGAGAGGTAAGTGTCACTGTAACGTTCTATGGAGAGGTAAGTGGTCACTGTTAACTGGTTTTTATGGGAGGAGATTGGTAAGTGTCACTGGAACGTCGTTCTATGGCCAAATACAATGAAACTGCTATTGGTTGTTGGGTATTAAGATCCAACCGGCGGCTCTCCATCATTTCTCTTACTCTGCAACAAAAAGAGCGCCAGGGAAGGGCTGGGAGTGTAGTTCCAGACTCATGGAGGTCTGGTGGTTATGAATGGGCTGTGCCAATAGATATTGAGTCATCTTTAATGGACCAGGAATGAACCCTCCACCCATGTGTAGCGTAGTGGTGGGATTATATGATGAATCCCTCCACCCCATGTGGTTTAGCGTAGCTGGTGGATTATATATGAAACCCTCCACCCCATGTGGTTAGCCGTAGCTGGTGGATGCTGTTATGAACCCTCCAACCCCATTGGTTAGGTAGCTGGTGGATTATGTTATGGACCCTCCACCCCATGGGGTTGCCGTAGGGGTGGATTATGTTATGAAACTCCACCCCATGTGGTTAGCGTAGCTGGTGGATTATGTTTGACCCATCCCCCATGTGGTTAGCGTAAGCTGGTGCGATTTTTGTTATGAACCCTCACACCATGTGGTTAGCGTAGCTGGGGGGATTATGTTGTGGACCTCCACCCCATGGGTTACGCGTAGCTGGTGGATTAGTTATGAACCCTCCACCCCAGTGGTTAGAGTATTAGATGGTGGATTATGTTGTGGACCCTCCACCCATGTGGTTAGCGAGTGGTGGATTATGTTATGAAAAACCCTCCACACCATGTGGTTTGCTTCGAGCTGGTGGATTATGTTGTGGACCTCCACCCAATGTGGTTAGCGTAGCTGGTTTGGATTATGTTGTGGACCTCCACACCATTGTGGTTAGCCGTAAGGGGGATTATTGTGGTGTACCCTCTCCACCCCATGTGGTTAGCGTGTGGTGGATTATGTGATGACCTCCACCCCATGTGGTTAGCGTAGCTGGTGGGATTATGTTTAGAAACCCTCCACCCCATGTGGTTTAGCGTAGCTAATGGGGATTATGTTGGGGACCCGCCACCCATGTGGTTAAAAGCGTAAGCTGGTGGATTATGTTCTGAACCCTCCACCCCAGTGGTTAGCGTAGCTGGTGGATTATGTTGTGGACCCTCCACCCCATGTGGTATAGCGTAGCTGGTGGATTAGTATGAACCCTCCACCCCATTGGGGTTATGAAGAGAGGGTGGATTTGTTATGAACCCCCACCCCCATGTGGTTAGAAATATAATATACTGACCCCCCATATATAATATATATAATATACTGACCCCCCATATATAATATATATAATATACTGAGACCATTACACTCACCCGGAACCTGCAGCGCTTGTGGCCCTGATGGAGAGAACCCGCAGACGGTTGGCCGAGTCTTTTAGGGCTTGGAGAGTTTGCTGGTCTGGTTTGTGATAAGCTGACATGGTGCCGGGATTAGTGCCGGATTGTGTCGGGTAATAACCGTGATGTCTGAGCAGCTGCAGGAGCTCTGGGGCCTGTAACAGGAATGAGAAGCTACTGAGCCTGGACAGGGAGAGGGAGGGGGCCGGAGGGAGGGAACCATGGGCCGGGCAAGGGAGGGATCTAAGGGCTGGGCCACGGGAGTCACAATGTATCCGATCCTCTTCCCCAGGGTCCTAGAACTCTACACAATGTTACAATGTATCCGATCCACTTCCCCAGGGTCCTAGAACTCTACACAATGTTACAATGTATCCGATCCACTTCCCCAGGGTCCTAGAGTATCCAATCCACTTCCCCAGGGTCCTAGAACTCTACACAATGTTACAGTGTATCCAATCCACTTCCCCAGGGTCCTAGAACTCTACACAATGTTACAATGTATCCAATCCACTTCCCCAGGGTCCTAGAACTCTACACAATGTTATGTATCCAATCCACTTCCCCAGGGTCCTAGAACTCTACACAATGTTACAATGTATCCAATCCACTTCCCCAGGGTCCTAGAACTCTACACAATGTTACAATGTAATTTTTTTGTAAATCCTACAGCTCACAGTTCTGCACAGTGTTGCAATGTATCTAATTAATGTCCCAGGAATTTACAAAATGTTACCTTGTATTTTATATCCTACAGCTCTAAGTAGTACTCTGCACACTGTTGCAATGTAGAGGTAAGTTTTTTTTCTGTAACGTGTTCTATGGAGATGTAAGTGTTTTACTGTAACGTGTTCTATGGAGAGGTAAGTGTCACTGTAACATGTTCTTTCTATGGAGAGGTAAGTGTCACTGTAACGTGTTTTATGGAGAGGTAAGTGTCACTGTAACCTGTTCTATGGAGACGTAAGTGTTTCACTGTAACGTGTTCTATGGAGAGGTAAGTGTTACTGTAACGTGTTCTATGGAGAGGTAAGTGTCACTGTAACGTGTTCTATGGAGAGGTAAGTGTCACTGTTACGTGTTCTATGGAGAGGTAAGTGTCACTGTAACACATTGGTGGAAAGGGTTCATAATAAATCCACCAGCTCCGCTAACCACATGGGGTGGAGGTGTCATAACATATCCACCAGCTACGCTAACCAATGGGGTGGAGGGTTCATATTAATCCACCAGCTACCTACACCACAATGGGTGGAGGGTCCACAACTAATCCACCACACCATCTACGCTAAACCACATGGGGTGGAGGTTTATAATCTAATCCACCAGCTACGCTAACCACAATGGGGTGGGGGTCCATAATATAATCCACCATCTACGCTAAACCACATGGGTGGAGGGCCATAATAAACCCACCAGCTACGGCTAACCACAATGGGGTGGAGGGTCCATAATATAAAATCCACCAGCTACGCTAACCACTGGGGTGGAGGGGTCCATAATATAATCCACCAGCAACGCTCACCACATGGTTGGAGGGTCCATAATATAATCCACCCGCTACCTAACCACATGGGGGTGGGGGAGGGTCCATAATATATCCCACCAGCTACGCTAACCACATGGGGTGAGGGTCCTAATATATCCACCACTACGCTAACCAGATGGGTGGTGGGTCCCTAAGATATCCCACCCAGCTACGCTAACCACATGGGGTGGAGGGTCCTAATTATAATCCACCAGCTACTCTAACCACATTGGGTGGAGGGTCCATAATATATCCACCCAGCTCGTTAACCACATGGGGTGAGGGTCCATAATATATCCACCAGCTAACGCTAACCACATGGGGTGGAGGGTCCACAACATAAAATCCACCAGCTACGCTACCACCTGGGTGGAGGGTTCATAATATAATCCCCGCTACGCTCCCACATGGGTGGAGGGTTCATATATATCCCCAGCTACTCTAACCCCATGGGGTGGAGGGTTTCATAACATAAAATCCACCATCTACGCTAACCAATGGGGTGGAGGGTTCATAATATAATCCACCAGCTACGCTAACCACATGGGGTGTGAGGGTCCACAGAAAACATCAATCCACCAGCTTACTTCTAACCACAATGGGGTGGAGGGTTCATAATATAATCCCCCATCTACGCTAACCACATGGGGTGGAGGGTCCCAAACATAATCACCAGCTACGCTACCACATGGGGTGGAGTGGTTCATATATAATCCCACCGCTTACGCTAACTACATGGGTGGGGGTCCATAATATAATCAACCAGCTACGCTAACCACATGGGTGGAGGTCATATATAATCCACCAGCTAACGCTAATCCCCTGGGGTGGAGGGGTCCCATAATATAATCCACCATCTACGCTAACCACATGGGGTGGAGGTCCATAATAATATCGCCCCAGCTACGCTAACGCCCCATGGGGTGGAGGGTCCATAATATATCCCACCAGCTAACGCTAACCACAGGGGTGGAGGGTCTCCATATATAATCCAACCAGCCAACGCTAAAACCACATTGTGTGGAGGGTCCAGCAACATAATCCAGCCAGCTAACGCAACCACTGGGGTGGAGTGGTCATATATCATCCACGCAGCTCCGCTAACCACATGGGGTGGAGGGTTCATAAATCATAATCCACAGCTACGCTAACCACATGGGGTGTTAGGGTTTCATAAATAACATAATCCACCAGCTAACGCTAACCACATGGGTGGAGGGTTCATAATATAATCCACCAGCTCCTCTAACCCCATGGGGTAGGTCCACACAACTAATCCACCATCTATTAACGTCTAACCACACGGGGTGAGGGTTTCATACTATAATCCACCAGCTACGCTAACCACCGGGGGTGGAGGGTCCAACAACATAAATCCACCAGCTACCTAACCACATGGGTGGAGGGTTCATAATATAATCCACCAGCTCGGCTAACCACCTGGGGTGGAGGGTTTCCCATAATAGGAATCCACCGTACGCTAACCACATGGGGTGGAGGGTTCATAATATAATCCACCAGCTACGCTAACCACCTGGGGGGAGGGTCCATAACTAATGCCACCAGCTACGCTACCAATGGGGTGGAGGGGTCCATAATATAATCCACCAGCTACGCTAACCACATGGGGTGCGGGTCCATACTAACCCACCACTACTCTAAAACCCCATTGGGTGGAGGGTCCAACATAATCCACCAGCTACGCTAACCACATGGGTGGAGGGTCCATAATAATCCACCAGCTTCCTAACCACATGGGGTGGAGGGTTTCATATATAATCCCACCCTACGCTTAACCACATGGGGTGGAGTGTTCATATATAATCCACCATCTACGCTAACCACATTGGTGGAGGGTTCATACCATAATCCACCAGCTACTCTAACCACATGGGGTGGAGGGTTCATAATAGATCCACCAGCTACGCTAACCACATGGGTGGAGGGGTCACAACATATCCATCCAGCTAAACGACTAACCACATGGGGTGGAGGGTTTCATAATATCATCCCACAAGCTAACGCTAACCACATGGGGTGGAGGGTCCACACATCATCCCCAGCTACGCTAAATCCACATGGGGTGGAGGGTTCATAAATATAATCCCCAGCTACGCTAACCACATGGTTTGGAGGGTTCATCATTAATCCACCAGCTACGCTAACCACATGGGGTGGAGGGTTCATTCCTATAATCCCCCAGCTACGCTAACCACATGGGGTGGTAGGGTCCAAACATAATCCACCAGCTACCTAACCACATTGGGGGAGGGTCCATAAATATAATCCACCAGTACGCAACCACATGGGGTGGAGGGGTCCATATATCACCACCAGCTACGCTAACCACATGGGGTGGCGGGTCCATACCATATCACCACTACGCTAAACCACATGGGGTGGAGGGTCCATAATATACACCACATCCACCAGCTACGCTAACACATGGGGGGGGAGGGTCCATAATATTCCACCAGCTACGCCCTAGGACCACATGGGGTGAGGTTCTAACATAATCCACCAGCTTACGCTAACCACATGGGGTGTGGGCCACAACATAATCCACCAGCTCGCTACTAACCACATGGGTGGAGGGTCCACAACATAATCCACCAGCTACGCTAACCACATGGGTGGAGGGTTCATAAAATAATCCACCATCACACTAACCACATGGGGTGGAGGGTTCAAATATAATCCACCAGCTACGCTAAACTACATGGGTGAGGGTTCATAACACTAATCCACCAGCTACACTAACCACATGTGGTGTGAGTGTTATTATAATCACCAGCTACGTCTTAACCACAGGGGTGGAGGGTTCAATAATATAATCCACCAGCTACGCTAAACCACATGGGGTGGAGGTCCCAACATAATCCACCAGCTACGCTAACCACTGGGGTGAGGTCCACAACATAAGCCACCACTACGCTAGACCACATGGGTGGAGGGTTCATAACATTAATCCACCACTACGCTAACCACATGGGGTGGAGTGTGCATAACATTCCACCATCTACGCTAACCACTGGGGTGGAGGGTTCATAACATAATCCACTAGCTACGCTCACCCCATGGGGTGGAGGGTTCCACAACATAATCCACCACTACGCTATACCACATGGTGTGAGGGTTCATAACATAATCCACCAGCTACTCTCACCACATGGTGTGGAGGTCCACAAACATAATTCCCCAGCTACCTACCCACATGGGGTGGAGGGTTTCCATACATAATCCACCATGCTGCCGCTAACCACATGGGGTGAGGGTTTCATAACATAATCCACCGCTCGCCTAACCACATGGGGTTGAGGGTTGTTCATAACATAATCCACCAGCTCACTCTAACCACATTGGGTGGAAGGGTTCTAACTAATCCACCAGCACGCTAACCACAATGGGGTGGAGGGGTCCACAACCTAATCCCACCAGCTACGCTAACCACATGGGGTGGAGGGTTATACCATAATCCACCAGCTACGCTAACCACAGTTGGTGGAGGGTCCCAACTAATCCACCAGCTGAACGCTAACCCCATGGGGGAGGTTCACATAACCTAATCCACCATCTCAGCTAACCACATGGGGTGGAGGGTTCATAACATCATCCACCAGCTAACGCCTAACCACAATGGGTGGAGGTCCACAACATATCCACCATCTACCTAACCACGGGGGTGGAGGGTCCACAACATAATCCACCAGCCTACGCTAACCACATTGGGTGGGGGTCCACAACATAATCCACCTAGCTACGCTAACCACATGGGGTGGATGGTTCCTAACATAATCCACCATCTACTCTAACCACATGGGGTGGGAGGGTCCCACATAATCCACCAGCTAACGCTAACCACATGGGTGAGGGTTCATAACATAATCCACCAGCTCGCTAACCACATGGGTGGAAGGGTCCACAACATATCCACCAGCTACCTAACCACATGGGGTTGGAGGGTTCATAACAATCCACAGCTAGTCTACCACATGGGGTGGAGGGTTCCCCAACAATAATCCACCACTACTCTATCCACATAGGGTGGCGGGTTCATAACATAATCCACCAGCTACTCTAACCACATGGGGTGGAGGGTCTACTAATCCCCAGCTCCGCTAACCCATGGGGTGAGGGTTCATAACATATCCACCAGCTACCTAACCCCATGGGGTGGAGGTTCAGAATATAATCCACCCACTACGCTAACCTCTGGGGTGAGGGTTCATAATATAATCCACCACTACGCTAAACACCACATGTGGGGTGGAGGGTTCATCCTGGTCTCATTAAAGATGACTCATATCCTATTGGCAAACAGCCCATCCAATAACCACCAGACCTCCAGGAGTTCTGATAACTACAACTCCTCCCAGCATTCCCTGGCGCTCTTTGTTTGCAGAGTAGAGAAATTGATGGAGAGCAGGCAGGTTGATCTCTAATCCCAACACCATAGAGTTTTCATTGTCTTTGGCCATAGACCACTTACAGTGACACTTACCTCTCCATATAACATGTTAGTGACACTTACCTCGCCATAGAACACTTACAGTGCCACTTACCTCTCCATCACATGTTACATCTTGACACTTCCTCTCCATAGAACACTTACAGTGACACTTACCTCTCCATAGAACACGTTAACAGTGACCTTTACCCCTCTCGCATCTAACCCTTTACCGTGACACTTACCTCTCCATAGAACACGTTACATTGAACACCCTCCATAGAACACGTTACAGTGACCCTTACCATCTCCAAGAAACGTTACATGACACTTACCTCTCCATAGAACACGTACGTGACACTACCCCCCCCCCCACCGCACAACCCTCCTCTCTCCATAGAACCGTTACAGTGACACTTAACCTTCCATAGAAAGAACCCGTAACAGTGACCCTTATACCTCTTCCATAGACACGTTACAGGGAAACTACTTACGTCCTCCATAGAACACGTAACATGAAACACTTACCACTCTCCATAGAACACGTTACAGTGACACTTACCTCTACATATAACACGTTACAGTGACACTTACCTCTCCATAGGACATGTTACAGTGACACTTACCTCTCCATAGAACACGTAACAGTAACACTTACCTCTCCCATAGAACACGTTTACAGTGACACTTACCTCTCATAGAACACGTTACAAGTGAAACACTTACGTCTCCATAGAACAATATCGTTACAGTGACACTTACCTCTCCCATAGAACCGTTACAGTTACACTTACCTTCTCCAAGAACACGAAACAGTGACACTTTACCTTCCATAGAACACGTTAGTGAAACCTTAACGTCTCCATAGAACACGTTAAGTGTCACTTTACCCTCCATAGAACAACGTTACAGTGACACTTACCTCTCCATAAACACGTTTACAGTGACTTACCTCTCCATAGAACATGTACACAGTGACACTTACCTCTCCCTAAGAAACACGTTACAGTGACACTTACCTCTCCATAGAACAACTTTACAGTGACACTTAACCTCTACATATTAACACGTTACAGTGACACTTACCTCTCCTATGACATGTTACGTGCCTTACCTCTCCATAGAACACGTAACATTAACACTTACCTCCTCCATAGAACACGTTTACAGTAACACTTTACCCTTCCATAGAACACGTTACGTACACTTAACCTCTTCTCATGAACACGCAACGTGGTGGCACTTACCTCTCCATAGAACACGTTACACGTGCAACCCTTACCTCTCCATAAAACATGTTACAGTGCACTTACCTCTCCATTGAACACGTTACGTGACACGTACCCTCTCTCCATAGAACACGTTTACAGTAACACTTACTCTCTCATAGAAATAACACGTTACGTGACACTTACCTCTCCATAGACAGCTTTACAAGTGACACTTACCGTCTCCATAGACACGTTCCAGTGACACTTACCTCTCCATAACACTAAAGTGACACTGTACCTCTCCCTAGAACCGTTCAGTAAACACTACCCTCTCCATCAACAAGAACACGTTACAGTGACACTTACCTCTCCATAGAACTGTACAGTGACCTTACCTCTCCATAAGAACAAGTACAGTGACAACTTATTACCACCTCTCCATAGACAACGTTACAGTGACATTACCAACCTCTCCATAAGAACATGTTACAGTGACACTTACCTCTCCATAGAACACTAACAGTGACACTTACCTCTCCCATAAACCAACGTTTACAGTGACACGTCCTCTCCATAGCACACGTAAGTAACACTTACCTCTCCTAGACACGTTACATTCCAGTGAAACTACACCTGTACGTCTCCATAGAACACGTTCAGTGACACTTTGACCTCTCCATATAACATGTTACAAGTGACACTTACCTCTCCATAGAACACCGTTACAGTGACACTTACCCTCCATAGAACATTTACAGTGACCCTTACCTCTCCATAAGAAACACGTTACATTGACACTTACTCTCCATAGAACACGTTACAGTGGGACAACTTAACCTCTCATAGAACAAGAGTTAAAGTGCCCTACCTCTCCATAAACACGTTACAGTGAAACACCTCTCCTAGAAACGGTTTACAGTGACACTTTACCTCTCCAAAACACTTTACAGTGACACTTACCGTCTCCATAGAACACTTACAAGTGACACACTTTACCTCTCCATAGAACACTTCAGTGACCCTTACCTCTCCATAGAACAGCGTAACATGACACTTACCTCTCCATAGAACACTTACAGGGAAACCCTTACGTCTCCATAGAACACGTTACAGTGGAAACACTTACCTCTCCATAGACACGTTCAGTGACACTTTACCCCTCTCCATAAACACGTTAACAGTGACACTTCCTCTCCATAGAACACGTTACAGTGACACTTACCTCACCTCTCCATAAGAACACGTAACAGTGACACTTACCTCCCATAGAACAACGTTACGTGACACTTACCTCTCCTAGGAACACTTACAGTGAAACACTTACGTCTCCATAGAACACGTTACAGTGACACTTACCTCCTCCATAGAACAAACGTTACCGTGACACTTACCTCTCCATAGAACAACGAAACAGGACACTTACCTCTCCATAGAACACGTTACAGTGAAACATTACGTCTCCATAGAAACTTACAGTGACACTTCCTCTCCATATAACACGTTACGTACACTTACCTCTCCATATAACACGTTAAGTGACACTTACCTCTCCATAGAAAAACATGGTTACAGTGACACTTACTCTCCATAGAACACGTTACAGTGACACTTTACCTCTCCATAGAACACGTTACAGTGGACCACTTACCTCTACAGATAACACTTTACGTGACACTTACCTCTCCATAGGACATTTCAGTGACACTTAACTCTCCATAGAACACGTAACAGTAACCACTTCCCTCTCATAGAACACGTACAGTAACACTTACCCTCTCCATATAACACGTTACAGTAACACTTACCTCATCCATAGAACCGTAACAGTGCACTTCCTCTTCCATAAGAACACGTTCCATGACCTTACCTCTCCATAGAACATGTTTTACAGTGACACTTAACCTCTTTACCTACCTCTCCATTGAACCCTTACAGTGCCACTTAAACCTCTCCATAGACAACTTACATAACACTTACCTCTCCCATAAGAAGAAAACGTTACAGTGACCTTAACCTCTCCCATAGACATGTTACAAGTGACACTTTACGCCTCTCCATAGAACACGTTAGTGAACACTTACCTCTCCATAGAAAACACGTAACAGTGACACTTACCTCTCGCATAGAACACGTTACAGTGAAACACTTGTACTCTCATGAGACTTTACAGTGACCTTACCTCTCCATATAAAACATGTAACATTGACCTTACCATCTTACCTCTCCATAGAACCGTTACAGTGACACTTACCTCTCCAATAAACCGTTTACAGTGACACTTACCTCTCCATAGAACATGTACAAGTGACACTTACCTCTCCATATAACACGTACCGTGACACTTACCTCTCCATATCAACACGTTACAGTGGACCTTACCTCTCCATCGAACACACGTTACAGTACCACTTCCCTCTCCATAGAACACGTACGTGAAAACACTTACGTCTCCCATAGAACAGTTCCAGTGACACTTTACCTCTCCATCAAACACGTTACAGTGACACTTCCCTCTCCATAGAAATAAACGTTACAGTACACTTCCACCTCTCCATAGAACACTTTTACAGTGACACTTACCTCTCCATAGAACACGTAACAGTGACACTTCCCTTCTCCATATAACACCGTTCCAGTGACAACTTACTCACTCTCCATAGAACACGTACAGTGAAACACTTACTCTCCATAGAACACGTTACCGTGACACGTACTCTCCATAAACACGTTACGTGACACTTACCTCTCCATAGACACTAAACAGGACACTTACCTCTCCATAACCAACGTTACAGTGAAACACTTACGTCTCCATAGAACACGTGTACAGTGACCGTACCTTCTCCATAAAACTTTACAGTTGACACTTACCTCATCATAGAACCGTTACAGTGACACTTACCCTCTCTAGAAACATGTTACAGTGACACTTACCCTCTCCATAGACCCGTTACCGTTGCACCACTTACCGCTCCATAGAACAACGTTACAGTGACCCTATACCTCTACATATAACACTTACAAGTTACCACTTACCGTCCCATAGGCATGTTACATGACACTTACCTCTCCATAGAACACGTACAGTAACACTACCTCTCCATAGAACACGTTACAGTAACCTTTACCTCTCATGAACACGTTACAGTAACACTATACCTCTCGCAAGAACACTTAACAGTGGCACTTACCTCTCCATAAACACGTTACAGTGAAACACTTACCTCCTCCATAGAACCTGTTACCGTGACACTTACCTCTCCATGTGAACTTACAGTGCCACTTACTCTCCAATAGAACACTTCAGTAACCTTACCTTCCATAGAAAGAACAACGTTACATGACACTTACCTCTCCAAGAACATGTTCCAAGTTGACACTTACCTCTCCATAGAACCCGTGCCAGTGACCTTACCTCTCCATAGAACACTAACAGTGACACTTACATCTCCTAGAACCGTTACAGTGAAACACTTACCTCTCCATAGAACACGTTACGTGACACTTACCTCTCCATAGAACATGTTACAGTTTACACTTACCTCTCTCCATAGAACACGTTCACGTGACCTTACCTCTCCTCCATAGCACACGTTACAGTGACACTTACCTCCCATAGACATGTTACGTGACCCCAGGGTCCTAGAACTACTACACAATGTGACAATGTATCCAATCCACTTCCCCAGGGTCCTAGAAGATGACACAATGTTACAATGTATACGATCCTATTCCCCAGGGTCCTAGAACTTACACAATGTTACAATGTATCCAATCCACTTCCCCAGGGTCCTAGAACTCTACACAATGTTACAATGTATCCGATCCACTTCCCCGGGGTCCTAGAACTCTACACAATGTTACAATGTATCCAATCCACTTCCCAGGGTCCTAGAACTCTACACAATGTTACAATGTATCCATCCACTTCCCCAGGGTCCTAGAACTCTACACAATGTTACAGTGTATCCAATCCACTTCCCCAGGGTCCTAGAAAAATCTAACAATGTTACAATGTATCCGATCCACTTCCCCAGGGTCCTAGAACTACTACACAATGTTACAATGTAATCCAATCCACTTCCCCAGGGTCTAGAACTCTACACAATGTTACAATGTATCCAATCCACTTCCCCAGGGTCCTAGAACTCTACACAATGTTACAATGTATCCGATCCACTTCCCCAGGGTCCTAGAACTCTACAAAATGTTACAATGATCCAATCCACTTCCCCAGGGTCCTAGAACTCTACACAATGTTACAATGTATCCAATCCACTTCCAGGGTCCTAGAACTTACACAATGTTACAAATGTATCCGATCCACTTCCCCAGGGTCAGAACTCTACACAATGTTACAGTGTATCCAATCCACTCCCCAGGGTCCTAGAACTCTACACAATGTTACAATGTATCCAACCACTCCGGGTCTAGAACTCTACCACAATTACATGTATCCAAACACTTCCCAGGGTCCTAGAACTCTACACAATGTTACAGTATCCATCCACTTCCCAGGGTCCTAGAACTCTACACAATGTTACAATGTATCCAATCCACTTCCCAGGGTCCTAGAACTCTACACAATGTACATGTATCCAATCCACTTCCCCCAGGGTCCTAGAACTCACAAATGTTACAATGTTATCCAATCCACTTCCCAGGGTCCTAGAACTCTCACATGTTACAAAATTTTGTAAATCCTACAGCTCAATCTCACATGTTTCAATGTATCTATTATTCCCAGGATCAAAATTACCTTGTATTTATACCTACAGTTAAGTAGTAATCTGCACACTGTTGCAAGGGTAGAGTAAGTTTTTTTTTCTGTAACGTTGTTCCTATGGAGATTAAGTGTTTACGAACGTTGTGTCTATGGAGAGTAAGTGTCATGTGTAACATGTTCTTGTCTATGGAGATATTAAGGGTCACTTAACCGGTTCTTGGAGAGTAATTCACTGACATGTTCTTTCTAGGGAGAGGTAATGTCACTGTAACGTGTTTTATGGAGAGTAAGTGTCACTGTAACCTGTTCATGGAGATCGTAAGGTTCAGTTAACGTGTTCTCTGGCGAGGTAAGTGTTAAGTGTTTACTGAAGTGTCTCTCACTGGAGAGGAATGTCACTGTAACGTGTGCTATGGAGAGGAAGTGTCACTGTACGTGGGTCTCTATGGAGAGTTAAGTGTCACTGTAAACATGTTCTATGAGAGTAAGTGTCACTGTAAACGTGTTCATGTAGGGAAGTGTCACTGTCAACGTGTTCTATGGAGAGGTAAGTGTCACTGTAACATGTTCTATGGAGAGGCAAGTGTCACTGTAACGTGTTCTATGGAGAGTAAGTGTGTTTCACAATGTAACGTGTTCTAATGGAGAGGTAAGTGGGGTCACTGTTAATGTGTCTTATGGAGAGGTAAGGTCACTGTAACGGTTCTGGAAGAGGTAAGGTGTCACTGTAACATGTTCTATGGAGAGGTAAGTGTCACTGTAACGTGTTCTTTCTAGGAGAGGTTAAGTGTACGTAAAGTGTGTTTATGGAGAGGTAAGTGTCACTGTAACGTGTTCAATGGAGAGGTAAGTGTCACTGTAACATGTTCTATGGAGAGGTAAGTGTTTCACTGTAACGTGTTCTATGGAGAGGTAAGTGCCACTGTTACGTGTTCTATGGAGAGGTAAGTGTACTGTGTAAAGTGTTTCTATGGAGAGGTAAGTGTTACTGTAACGTGTTCTATGGAGAGGTAAGTGTTACTGTTACGTGTTCTATGGAGAGGTAAGTGTCACTGGACATGTTCCTATGGAAGGAGTGCACGTGTAACGTGTTATATGTAGGGTAGTGTCACTGTAACAGTGTTCTATGGAGAGGTAAGTGTCACTTGTAACGGTTTATGGAGAGGTAAGTGTCACTGTAACGTGTCCTATGGAGAGGTAAGTGTCACTGTAACGTGTTCTATGGAGAGGTAAGTGTCACTGTAACGTGTTCTATGGAGAGGTAAGTGTCACTGTAACGTGTTCTATGGAGAGTAAGTGTCACTGAACGTGTTCTATGGAGAGGTAAGTGTCACGTGCGTGTTCTATGGAGAGGTAAGTGGTCACTGTAAACGTGTTCTATGGAGAGGTAAGTGTCACTGTAACGTGTTCTAGGAGAACGTAAGGTTCACTGTACGTGTTTATGGAGGGTAAGTGTCACTGTAACGTGTTCTATGGAGAGGTAAGTGTCACGTACGTGTTCTATGGAGAGGTAAGTGTCACTGTAACGTGTTTATGGAGAGGTAAGTGTCACTGTAACGTGTTCTTCATGGGAGAGGTAAGTGTCACTGTAAGTGTTTATGGAGAGGAAGTGCACTGTAACTGTTCTAGGAGACGTAGTGTTCACTGAACGTGTTCTATGGAGAGGGAAGTGTACTGAGTGTTCTATGGAGAGGTAAGTGTCACTGTAACGTGTTTATGGAGAGGTAAGTGTCACTGTTAGTGTTCTATGGAGAGGTAAGTGTCACTGTACATGTTCTATGAGAGGTAGTGTCACTGTAACGTGTTCTATGGAGAGGTACGTGTCACTGTACACGTGTTCTATGGAGAGGTAAGTGGCACGTAACATGTTCTATGGAGAGGTAAAGTGTCACTGTAACGGGTTCTATGAGAGGTAAGTGTTTCACTGTAACGTGTTCTAGGAGGCAGCGTAAGTGTCACTGTTACGTGTTCTATGGAGAGGTAAGTGTCACTGTAACGTGTTCTATGGAGAGGTAAGTGTCACTGTAACATGTTCTATGGAGAGGTAAGTGTCACTGTAACGTGTTCTTTCTATGGAGAGGTAAGTGTTACTGTAACTGTGTTCTATGGAGAGGAATGTCACTGAACGGTATGGAGAGTAAGTGTCACTGTAACATGTTCTATGGAGAGAGGTAAGTGTTTCACTGTAACGTGTTCTATGAGAGGTAAGTGCCACTGTTCGTGTTCTATGGAGAGGTAAGTGTTACTGTAACGTCTATGGAGAGGTAGTGTTACTGTAACGTGTTCTTGGAGAGGTTAGTGTTACTGTTACGTGTTCTATGGAGAGTAAGTGTCACTGTAACCATGTCCTATGGAGAGGTAAGTGTCACTGTAGTGTTCATATGTAGAGGGAAGTGTCACTGTAACGTGTTCTATGGAGTAGGAAGTGTCACTGTAAAGTGTTCTAGGAGAGGTACGTGTCACTGTAACATGTTCTATGGAGAGGTAAGTGTCACTGTTTAACGTGTTCTATGGAGGGTAAGTGTCACTGTAACGTGTTCATGGAGAGGTAAGTGTCACTGTACAGTGTTCATGGAGACGTGAAGTGTTTCACTGTAACGTGTTCTATGGCAGAGGTAAGTGTCACTGTTAGTGTGTTCTATGGAGAGGTAAGTGTCACTGTAACGTGTTCTATGGAGAGGTAGTGTCACTGTAACGTGTTCTATGGAGACGTAAGTGTTTCACTGTAACGTGTTCTATGGAGAGGTAAGTGTCACTGTAACGTGTTCTATGGAGAGGTAAGTGTCACTGTGTACGTGTTCTATGGAGAGGTAAGTGTCACTGTAACGTGTTCTATGGAGAGGGTATAAGTGTCACTGTAACGTGTTCTATGGAGAGGTAGTGTCACTGTAACGTGTTCTATGGAGAGGTAAGTGTTTCACTGTAACGTGTTCTATGGAGACGTAAGTGTTTCCTGTAACGTGTTCTATGGAGAGGTAAGTGTCACTGTTACGTGTTCTATGGAGAGGTAAGTGTCACTGTAACGTGTTCTATGGAGAGGTAAGGTCACTGTAACGTGTTTATGGGGGTAAGGTCACGTAACGTGTTTTATGGAGAGGTAAGTGTCACTGTAACGTGTTCTATGGAAGAGGTGTTTCACGTGTAAACGTGTTCTATGGAGAGGTAAGTGTCACTGTAAACGTGTTCTATGGAGAGGTACAGTGTCACTGTAACGTGTCTATGGAGGGTAAGTGTCACTGTAAAGTGTTCTATGAGAGGTAAGTGTCACTGTAACTGTTCTATGGAGAGGTAGTGTTCACTGTAACGTGTTTATGGAGAGGTAAGTGTCACTGTAAAATGTTCTATGGAGAGAGGTAAGTGTCACTGTAACGTGTTTTATGGAGACGAAGTGTTTCACTGTAACGTGTTCTATGGAGAGGGTAAGTGTCACTTAACGTGTTCTATGGAGAGGTAAGTGTCACTGTAAGTGTTTATGAGAGGTATAGTGGTCACTGTACGTGTTCTATGGAGAGGTAAGTGTGCAACTGTAACCATGTTCTATGGAGAGGTAAGGTCACTGTACGTGTTCTATGGAGAGGTAAGTGTCACTGTAACGTGTTATGGAGAGGTAAGTGTCACTGTTAATCGTAGTTCTATGGAGAGGTAAGTGTCACTGTAATGTGTTCTATGGAGAGGTAAAAAGAGTGTTTCACTGAACGTGTTCTATGGAGAGGTAAGTGTCACTGTTACGTGTCTATGGAGGAGGTAAGTGTCACGTAACGTGTTCTATGGAGAGGTAAGTTGTCACTGTAACATGTTCTATGGAGAGGTAAGTGTCACTGTAACGTGTTCTTGGAGAGGTAAGTTTACTGTAACGTGTTCTATGGAGAGGTAAGTGTCACTGTAAACGTGTCAATGGAGAGGTAAGTGTCACTGTAACATGTTCTATGGAGAGGTAAGTGTGTCCACTGAACGTTTGTTCTATGGAGAGGTAGTGATGTAGTGTTCATGAGAGTAGTGTTACTGTAACGTGTTCTATGGAGAGTGGTAAGTGTTACTGTAACGTGTTCTATGGGAGGTAAGTGTTACTGTTAAGTGTTCTATGGAGAGGTAAGTGTCACTGTAAACTGTCTATGGAAGGTAAGGTGCACTGTAACGTGTTATCTGTAGAGGTAGAGTGTCACTGTAACGTGTCTCATGGAGAGGTAAGTGTCACGTAACGTGTTCTATGGAGAGGTAAGTTTCACTGTAACTGTTCTATGGAGAGGTAAGTGTCACTGTAACGTGTCTATGGAGAGGTAAGTGGTACTGACGGTTATATGGAGAGGTAAGTGTCACTGTAACGTGTTCTATGGGAGAGTAAGTGTTCACTGTAACGTGTTCTAGGAGAGGGAAGTGTCACTGTTCGTGTCTATGGAGAGGTAAGTGTCACTGTAACGTGTTCTATGGAGAGGTAAGTGTCACTGTAAGTGTTCTATGGAGACGTAATGTTCACGTAACGTGTTCTATGGAGAGGGTAAGTGTCACGTAACGTGTTCTATGGAGAGGTAAGTGTCTGTAGCGTCTATGGAGAGGTAGTGTCACTGTACGTGTTCTATGGAGAGGTAAGTGTCACTGTAAAGTGTTTATGGAGAGGTAAGGTCACTGTAACGGTGTTCTATGGAGAGGTAAGTGTTCACTGTAACGTGTGTCTATGGAGAGTAAGTGTCTGTAACGTGTTCATGGAGAGGAAGTGTCACTGTAACGTGTTCTATGGAGAGGGAAGTGTCACTGGAAACGTGTCTATTGGAGAGGTAAGTGTCACTGTAACGTGTTCTAGGAGAGGTAAGTGTCACGTAACGTGTTCTATGGAGAGGTAAGTGTCACTGTAACGTGTTCTATGGAGAGGTGTTCACTGTACACGGTTTATGGAGAGGTAAGTGTCACTGTAACGGTTCTATGGAGAGGTAATGTTCACTGTAACGTGTTCTATGGAGAGGTAAGTGTCACTGTAACGTGTTCTATGGAGGGTAAGTGTCACTGTAACATGTTCTATGGAGAGGTAAGTGTCACTGTAACGTGTTCTATGGAGAGGTAAGTGTCACTGTAACATGTTCTATGGAGAGGTAAGTGTCACTGTAACGTGTTCTATGGCCAAATACAATGAAAACTGCTATTGGTGTTGGGTATTAGAGATCCAACCTGCTGTCTCCCATCATTTCTCTACTCTGCAAAAAGAGCGCCAGGGAATGCTGGGAGTTGTAGTTCTCAGACTCCTGGAGGTCTGCTGGTTATGAATGGGCTGTGCCAATAGGATATTGAGTCATCTTTAATGGACCAGGAATGAACCCTCCACCCCATGTGGTTAGCGTAGCTGGTGGATTATATTATGAACCCTCCACCCCATGTGGTTAGCGTAGCTGGTGGATTATATTATGAACCCTCCACCCCATGTGGTTAGCGTAGCTGGTGGATTATGTTATGAAACTCACCCCATGTGGTTAGCGATGCTGGTGGATTATGTATGGACCCTCCACCCCTGTGGTTGCGTAGCTGGTGGTTATGGTATGACCCCTCCACCCATGTGGTTAGCGTAGCTGGTGGGATTCATGTTGTGGACCCTCACCCCATGGGGTTAGGTAGCTGGTGGATTTGTAGAACCCTCCACCATTGGTAGGTATGGTGATTATGTGTGGACCTCCACCCCATGTGGTTAGCGTAGCTGGTGGATTGTTATGAACCCTCCACCCCCTGTGGTTAGCGTAGCTGGTGGTTATTTGGACCCTCCACCCCATGTGGTTAGCGTAGCTGGTGGATTATGTTGTGAACCCTCCACCCCATGTGGTTAGCGTAGCTGGTGGATTATGTTGTGGACCCTCCACCCCATGTGGTTAGCGTTAGCTGGGATTATGTTGGGACCCTCCACCCCATGTGGGTAGCGTGCTGTGGATTATGTGTGGACCCTCCACCCCATGTGGTTAGCGTAGCTGGTGGATTATGTTATGAACCCTCCACCCCATGTGGTAGCGTAGCTGGTGGATTATGTTATGAACCTCCACCCCATGTGGTTAGCGTAGCTGGTGGATTATGTTTGGACCCTCCACCCCATGTGGTTAGCGTTGCTGGTGGATTATGTTATGAACCCTCACCCCAGGTGGTTAGCGTAGCTGGTGGATTATGTTGTGGACCCTCCACCCCATGTGGTTAGCGTAGCTGGTGGATTATTTATGAACCCTCCACCCCATGTGGTTAGGTAGCTGGTGGATTATGTTATGAACCCTCCACCCCATGGTTGCTAGCTGTGGTTGTTAGAACCTCCACCCCATGGTTAGCGTAGCTGGTGGATTATGTTATGAACCCCCACCCCAGTGTGGTTAGCGTAGCTGGTGGATTATGTTGGGACCCTCCACCCCATGTGGTTAGCGTAGCTGGTGGATTAGTTATGAAACCTCCCCCCCATGTGGTTAGCGTAGCTGGTGTTATGTTTTGTGGACCCTCCACCCCATGTGGTTAGCGTAGCTGGGATTTGTTATGGAACCCTCCACCCATGTGGTTAGCGTAGTGGTGGGATTATGTTATGAACCCTCCACCCCATGTGGTTAGCGTAGCTGGTGGATATGTATGCCTCCCCATGTGGTAGCGTAGTGGGATATGTTGTGGACCCTCCACCCCATGTGGTTAGGTAGCTGGTGGATTATGTTAGTGGACCCTCCACCCATTGTGGGAGCGAGTAGCTGGTGGATTATGTTATGAACCCTCCACCCCATGTGGTTAGCGTAGCTGGTGGATTATATTATGAACCCTCACACACATGTGGTTTCGTAGTTGGTGGATTATTGTTATGAACCCTCCACCCCATGTGGTGAGCGTAGCTGGTGGTTATATTATTGAACCCTCCACCCCATGTGGTTAGTGTAGCTGGTGGATTATATTATGAACCCTCCACCCCATGTGGTTAGCGTAGCTGGTGGATTATGTTGTGGACCCTCCACCCATGTGGTTAGCGTAGCTGGTGGATTATGTTGTGGACCCTCCACCCCATGTGGTTAGCGTAGCTGGTGGATTATGTTATGAACCCTCCACCCCATGTGGTTAGCGTAGCTGGTGGATTATATTGTGGACCCTCCACCCCATGTGGTTAGCGAGCTGGTGGATTATATTATGGACCCTCCACCCATGTGGTTAGCGTAGCTGGTGGATTATGTTATGGACCCTCACCCATGTTGTTAGCGTAGCTGGTTATATTATGGACCCTCCACCCCATGTGGTTAGGTAGCTGGTGTGATTATATTATGGACCCTCCACCCCATGTGGTTAGCGTAGTGGTGGATTATGTTATGGACCCTCCACCCCATGTGGTTAGCGTAGCTGGTGGATTATATTAGGAACCCTCCACCCCATGTGGTTAGCGTAGCTGGTGGATTATATTATGAACCCTCCACCCCATGTGGTTAGCGTAGCTGGTGTGGATTATATATGAACCCTCCACCCCATGTGGTTAGCGTAGTGGGGGATTATGTTGTGGACCCTCCACCCATGTGGTTAGCGTTAGCTGGTGGATTATATTGAACCCTCCACCCCATGTGGTTAGCGTAGCTGGTGGATTATTGTGGACCCTCACCCCATGGGGTAGCGGAGCTGGTGGATTATATTATGAACCCTCCACCCCATGTGGTAGCGTAGCTGGTGGATATGTATGGACCTCCACCCCAGTGGGTTGCGTAGCTGTGGAGAGATTATGAAACCCTCACCCCATGTGGTTTAGCTGTAGCTGGTGGATTATATTATGAACCCTACCCCATGGTGGTTAGCGATAGCTGGTGGATTATATTATGGACCCTCCACCCCATGTGGTTAGCGTAGCTGGTGGATTATTTATGGACCCTCACACCCCATGTGGTTAGCGTAGCTGGTGGATTATATTATGGACCCTCCACCCCATGTGGTTAGCGTAGCTGGTGGATTATATTATGGACCCTCCACCCCATGTGGTTAGCGTAGCTGGTGGATTATGTTATGGACCCTCCACCCATGTGGTTAGTAGCTGGTGGATTATATTATGAACCCTCCACCCCATGTGGTTAGCGTTAGCTGGTGGATTAATTATGAACCCTCCACCCCCATGTGGTTAGCGTAGCTGGTGGATTATATTATGGAACCTCCACCACCATGTGGTTTAGGTAGTGGTGGATATTTGCCCTCCACCCCATGTGGTTAGCGTAGCTGGTGGATTATATTATGAACCTCCACCCCATGGGGTAGCGTAGCTGGTGATTATTTGGACCCTCCACCCCTGTGGTTAGCGTAGCTGGTGGATTATATTATGAACCCTCCACCCCATGTGGTTAGCGTAGCTGGTGGATTATGTTATGAACCCTCCACCCATGTGGTTAGCGTAGCTGGTGGATATTATTATGAACCCTCCACCCCATGTGGTTAGCGTAGCTGGTGGATTATATTATGAACCCTCCACCCATGTGGTTAGCGTAGCTGGTGGATATTTGGGGACCCTCCACCCCATGTGGTTAGCGTAGCTGGTGGATTATATTATGGACCTCCCACCCCATGTGGTTAGCGTAGCTGGTGGATTATATTATGGAACCTCCACCCCATTGTGGTTAGCGTAGCTGGTGATATTATTATGGACCCTCCACCCCATGTGGTTAGCGTAGTGGTGGATTATATTATGGGACCCTCCACCCATGTGGGTAGCGTAGCGGTGGATTATATTAGGACCCTCCACCCCATGTGGTAGCGTAGTGGGGATTAATATGGACCCTCCACCCATGTAGTTAGCGTAGCTGGTGGGATTAGATGAACCCCACCCCATGTGGTTAGCGTAGCTGGTGGATTATGTGTGGACACTCACCCCATGTGGTAGCGTAGCTGGTGGGATTATATATGAACCCTCCACCCCATGTGGTGTAGCGTAGGCTGGGATTATGTGTGGACCCTCACCCCATGTGGTTAGCGTAGCTGGTGGATATATTGAACCCTCCACCCCATGTGGTTAGCGTAGCTGGTGGATTAGTTATGGAACCCTCCACCCCATGTGGTTAGCGTAGCTGGTGGATTATATTATGAACCCTCACCCCATGTGGTTAGCGTGTAGCTGGTGGATTTATTTATGAACCCTCCACCCAGTGGTTAGCGTAGCTGGTGGATTATGTTGTGGACCTCCACCCATGTGGTTAGCGTAGCTGGTGGATTATATTATGGACCTCCACACCCCATGTGGTTTCGAGTCTAGCGTGGTGTTATATTAGACCTCCCCCCCATGTGGTTAGCGTAGCTGGTGGATTATATTATGGACCTCCACCCCATGTGGTTAGCGTAGCTGGTGGTGATTAATTATGGACCCACCACCCCATCTGGTTAGCGTAGCTGGTTGATTATATTATGGACCCTCCACCCCATGTGGTTAGCGTAGCGGTGGATTATATTATGGACCCTCCACCCCATGTGGTTAGCGTAGCTGGTGGATTATATTATGGACCCCACCCATGTGGTTAGCGTAGCTGGTGGGATTATATTATGGACCTCCACCCCATGTGGTTAGCGTAGGTGGATTATTATGGACCCTCCACCCCAGTTTGGTTAGCGTAGCGGTGGATTATATTATGGACCCTCCACCCCATGTGGTTAGCGTAGTGTTGGATTATATTTATGGACCCTCCACCCATGTGGTTAGCGTAGCTGGTGGATTATATTATGAACCCTCCACCCCATGTGGTTAGCGTAGCTGGGTGGATTATGTTGTGGACCCTCCACCCCATGTGGTTAGCGTAGCTGGTGGATTATATTATGAACCCTCCACCCATGTGGTTAGCGTAGCTGGTGGATTATGTTATGAACCCTCCACCCCATGTGGGTTAGCGTAGTGGGTGGTATGATATTATGAACCCTCCACCCCATGTGGTTAGCGAGCTGGTGGATATATATGAAACTCAACCCCATGTGGTTAGGTAGCTGGTGGATTATGTTGTGGACCCTCCACCCATGTTGGTTAGCGTAGTGGTGGATTATATTATGGACCCTCCACCCCATGGGTTAGGTAGCTGTGGATTATTTATGGACCCTCCACCCCATGTGGTTAGCGTAGCTGGTGGATTATATTATGGACCCTCCACCCCATGTGGTTAGCGTAGCTGGTGGATTATATTATGGACCCTCCACCCCATGTGGTTAGCGTAGCTGGTGGATTATATTTTGGACCCTCCACCCCATGTGGTTAGGTAGCTGGTGGATTATATTATGGACCCTCCACCCCATGTGGTTAGCGTAGCTGGGTGGATATATGATGGACCCTCCACCCCATGTGGTTAGTGTAGCTGGGTGGATTATATATGGACCCTCCACCCCATAGTGTTTGGTAGCTGGTGATTTATTATGGACCCTCCACCCCATGGGGTTAGCGTAGCTGGTGGATTATATTATGGACCTCCACCCCATGTGGTTAGGTAGCTGGTGGATTATATATGGACCCTCCACCCCATGTGGTTAGTGTAGCTGGTGGATTATATTATGGACCCTCACCCCATGTGGTTAGAGCTGGTGGATTATATTATGGACCTCCACCCCATGTGGTTAGCGGTAGCTGGTGGATTATATTATGGACCCTCCCACCCATGTGGTTAGTGTAGCTGGGGATTTATTATTATGGACCTCCACCCCATGTGGTTAGTGTAGTGGTGGATTATATTATGACCCTCCACCCATGTGGTTAGGTAGCTGGTGGATTATATTATGGACCCTCCACCCCATGGTGTTAGGTAGCTGGTGGATTAATTATGGACCCTCCACCCCATGTGGTTAGTGGAGCTGGTTGGTTATATATGGACCTCCACCCCATTGTGGTTAGCGTAGCTGGTGGATTATATTATGGACCCTCCACCCCAGTGTGTTAGCGTAGCTGGTGGATTATGTGTGGACCCTCCACCCCTGTGGTTAGCATGCTGGTGGATTATATTATGAACCCTCCACCCATGTGGTTAGCGTAGCGGTGGATTATATTATGGACCCTCCACCCCATGTGGTTAGCGTAGATGGTGGATTATGTTGTGGACCCTCCACCCATGTGGTTAGCGTAGTGGTGGATTATGTTATGAACCCTCCACCCCATGTGGTTAGCGTAGCTGGTGGATTATATTGGACCCTCCACCCCATGTGGCTAGCGTAGCTGGGTGATTATGTTGTGGACCCTCCACCATGTGGTTAGTGTAGCTGGTGGAGATTAATTATACCTCCCACCCCATGTGGTTAGCGTTGTAGCTGGTGGATAGCTTATGGACCCCTCCCCCCATGTGGTTAGCGTAGCTGGTGGATTATATTATGGACCCTCCACCCCATGTGGTTAGTGTAGCTGGTGGATTATATATGAACCCTCCACCCCATGTGGTTAGTGTAGCTGGTGGATTATATTATGAACCCTCCACCCCATGTGGTTACCGTTGCGGTGGATTATGTTATGAACCCTCCACCCCATGTGGTTAGTGTAGCTGGTGGATTAAATTAAACTGACATGAGAATCTCCCCCCAGCACAAGATGCTCAGTTACACTTAAAGGTACAGGGACCATAACACTGAAAAGGTGAATTAAAAGGAAACTAACACATTGAGCTGTATGATGAATATAAGTGGAATCTGAAGGTTGACACTGTGACTGTGTTGGAATTAACAATAGCAGGGAAAATTCCCCTCAATGGTAAAAGATACATTCTGCTATACAGCCTTACAGCGTCCAATCAGAAAAGAGTTCTGATGAGCAAAGCGCTTCAAGGCTTATGAAAGCTACATTCTGATTGGCTGATCCAGTTTCCAATTCGGGAGTAGAAATAGATTTTTGTAGCAATGAGAAGGAGATGAGATTGGATAATATTATTAGGGAATACAATTTAGCTCACCACATCTCCTATAGACTTTGATTGCCCCAATGTCTGTTCCTGGACATAAATTCAAAATAAAAGTGTGTAGTATAGAGCAACCAAAAACTCAGACAACCCCACAGGTATTGCTATAAAGAAACGTGCATTAATTGTGCACACCACATATTGTGTACATAATTACATAATGCACGTTTATTTATAGCAATACCTGTGGGGTTGTCTGAGTTTTTGGTTGCTCTATGCTACACACTTTTATTTTTAATATTATAAGGGACCCTATGTGTGTTGCTATGTTATTATGCATGTTACTATGTATATTACTATTTATGTTATTATATATGTTACTATGTGTTACTATTTATGTTATTTTATATGTTACTATGTATGTTACTATTTATGTTATTATATATGTTACTATGTGTGTTACTATTTATGTTATTATATATGTTACTATGTATGTTATTATGTATGTTATTAAATATGTTACTATGTATGTTATTATATATGTTATTATGTATGTTACTATGTATGTTATTATATGTTACTATGTATGTTGCTATGTATGTTAATATGTGTTACTATGTGTGTTTTTATGTATGTTACTATGTATGTTATTATATATGTTACTGTGTGTTACTATTTATGTTATTATATATGTTACTATGTATGTTACTATTTATGTTATTATATATGTTACTATGTATGTTCTTCTGTAGGTTATTACATCTGTTTTCCTCCTGTCCTGTTTTATTCTTCACTCTCTGTTATTATGTTGTTACTATGTATGTTTATTATATGTATACTATGTATGTTGCTATTGTAGTATATATTGTGTTTCTATCTGTGTGTTTTATTGTTGTTATATGTATGTTTTATATATGTTACTTTTGTTTTTTTGTTATCTTGTTTTAATGTATGTTATTATGTATGTTATTATATATGTTACTATGTATGTTACTATGTGTGTTACTTTGGTTCCATCTATGTTACATTGTTTACAATTGCCAAGTCATTCTTACAGTGGAAATCCATTAGGAATGGGGGGGGTATTTCCTTGTATTTACCTTTCAGGAAACTAAACAGGTTAAATTACTGTAAATAAAACACAGGGAATGTTTGAAATGTCTCTATAGGCAGTGATTAAAATATAACATGGGATCAAAAACCGAAATGCAGCTTCTGAAACATTTTATTTTGTTTCCTTATGTTGCAATTAGTATAAAGATTCAAATCAGGTCCTGCCCGGAAAATCCCACAATTCATCACACACACAGACATCAGAGTCTATGGACAAATCCTGTGTTTATTCTCTAACTGCACATCCCCATTAACAACCTCCAATCCTATGTTACTATGTAACTGTTATACAGACATTATGGGTAGGGTATAAAGGTTGGACTAGATGGACGTATGTCTTATAACACCTCCAAACTATGTTACTATGTAACTGTATACAGACTTATGGGTAGGGTATAAAGGTTGGACTAGATGGACGTATGTCTTTATACAACCTCCAATACTATGTTACTATGTAACTTTATACAGACATTATGGGTAGGGTATAAAGTGTTGGACTAGATGGACGTTGTCTTTACCAACCTCCAATACTATGTTACTAATATAACTGTTATACAGACATTATGGTGGTGTATAAAGGTTGACTAGATGGACGTATGTCTTTATACACCTCCAATACTATGTACTATGTAACTGTTATACAGACATTATAGGTAGGGTATAAAGGGTTGGACTGAGATGGACGTTGTCTTTATACAACCTCCAATACTATGTTACTATGTAACGTGTTATACAGACTTATGGGTAGGGTATAAAGGTTGGACTAGATGGACGTATGTCTTTATAACAACCCCAATCCTATGTTACTATGTAACTGTTATAAGACATTATGGGTAGGGTATAAAGGTTGGACAGATGGACGTATGTCTTTATACAACCTCCAATACTATGTTACTATGTAAACTGTTATACAGACATTATGGGTAGGGTATAAAGGTTGACTAGATGGACGTATGTCTTTATACAACCTCCAACACTATGTTTACTATGTAACGTTATACAGACATTAATAGGTAGGGTATAAAGGTTGGCTAGAGGACGTATGTCTTTATAACAACCTCCAATACTATGTTACTATGTAACTGTATACAGACATATGGGTAGGGTATAAGATTGGACTAGATGGACGTATGTCTTTATACAACCTACAATACTATGTACTATGTAAACTGTTTAAACAACATTATGGGTAGGGTATAAAGGTTGGACTAGATGGAGGTATGTCTTTATACAACCTCCAATACTATGTTACTATGTAACTGTTTATCACAGACATTATGGGTAGGGTATAAAGGTTGGACTAGATGGACTGATGTCTTTATACAACCTCCAATACTATGTTTACTATGTAACTGTTATACAGACATTATGGGTAGGGTTTAAAGTTTGACTAGATGGACGTATGTCTTTATACAACCTCCAATACATGTTACTATGTAACTGTTTATACAGACATTATGGGTAGGGTAAAAGGTTGGTAGATGGATGTATTCTTTCATAACACCCTCCATACTATGTTACTATGTAACTGTTATACAGACATTATGGGTAGGGTATAATAAAGGTTGGACTAGATGGACGTATGTCTTTATACAACCCCAATACTATGTTACTCATGTAACTGTTTATTCAGACATTATGGGTAGGGTTAAAGGTTGGACTAGATGGACGTATGTCTTATATACAACCTCCAATACTATGTTACTAGTAACTGTTATACAGACATTATGGTGGTTATAAAGGTTGGACTAGATGGACCGTATGTCTTTATACAACCTCCAATACTATGTTACTATGTAACTGTTATAACAGACATTATGGGTAGGGTATAAGGTTGGACTAGAGGATGTACGGTCTTTTAACAACCTCCAATACTATGTTACTATGTACTGTTACAGACATTATGGGTAGGGTATAAAGGTTGGACTGAGATGGACGAATGTCTTTATACACCTCCAATACTATGTTACTATGTAACTGTTATACAATACGACGCATTATGGGTAGGTAAAGGTTGGACTAGATGGACGTATGTCTTTATACAACCTCCAATACATGTTACTATGTAACTATTAACAGACATATGGGTAGGGTATAAAGGTTGGACTAGATGGACGTATGTCTTTATACAACCTCCAATACTATGTTACTATTAACTGTTACACGAATTATGGGTAGGGTATAAAGGTTGGACTAGATGGACGTATGTCTTTATACAACCTTCCTACTATGTTACTATGTAACGTTATACAACATTATGGGTAGGGTATAAAGGTTGGAAAATGGATGGACGTATGTCTTTATCAACCTCCAATACTATGTTACTATGTAACGTTATACAGACTTAGGGGGTGGTATAAAAGGTTGACTGGATGGACGTATGTCTTTATACAACCTCCTAATACTATGTTACTCATGTACGGTTAACAGACATTATGTAATTAAGGGTATAAAGGTTGGACGAGAATGACGTATTCTTTATAACAACCTCCAATACTATGTGTTACTATGTAACTGTTAGACAGACATTATGGTAGGGTATAAAGGTTGGACTAGATGGACGTATGTCTTTATAGCAACCCCATACTATGTTACATATAACTGTTATACAGACATTATGGGGTGTGGTATAAAGGTTGGGACTAAGATGGACGATGTCTTTATAGAACCTCATAACTATGTTTTACCGATATAACTGTATAAACAGACATTTGGGAGGTATAAGTTGGACTAGATGGACGTATGTCTTTATACATCTCCATATACTATGTTAAGTAATATTCAGACATTAGGGTAGCGTAAAAGGGTATGTATTCCCTTATACTATAAATGGCTCTGTGTTAAGGAATCCCCGTTGGAAAGGATCTTGAGTTTTGGGTGGATAACAACCTTAAAGTAGCAATGCAGTGCGGACAACACCAGAGCAGCATGGTATTGTCTTGTATAAAGAAAAGAGGAGGTATGGATTCAAGGGAGGAAATGTAATTCTCCCTCTTTACAAGCATTGGTATGGCCTCATTTGGAATTACATGTCAATCTTGGAATCCTGTGTACAAAAAGGACATCTTTGAAATGGACAGGGTTCAGAGAAGGGCAACCAAATTATTAGGGAGTTTGGAAAGTTACAATTATGTACGCTGGAGAAAAGGCGCTTGCGTGGGGGACAATGATGACTGTGTATAATCAATTAAAATTGGCCATACAATAATAACTATCTGGGGCATTGTTACCAACAGAACATGTCAAGGACACTTGGAACATCCTTAAGACCTTGAAGATAAAAAGGTTTATAGTGCGTCAAGTAGTTGGGAAAGGTTTGTCACTGTGAGAACGTAAAGCTATGGAACTGTCTTCCAGTGGACGTTGTATGGCAGGTTCATTGGTCAGTTTAATAAAGCTGGATGAGTTTCTACAAACAAGGAATGTTACAAGTTTACTGGTATTGATACATAAAGTAGAGATGGGAAAGGGTTTGTCACTGTGAGAACGGTAAACCTATGGAACTGTCTTCCAGTGGACGTTTGTATGGCAGGTTCATTGGTCAGTTTAATAAAAGGCTGGATGAGTTTCTACAAACAAGGAATGTTACAAGTTACTGGTATTGATACATAAAGTAGAGATGGGAAAGGGTTTGTCACTGTGAGAACGGTTAAAGCATATGGAACTGTCTTCCAGTGGACGTTGTTATGGCAGGTTCATTGGTCAGTTTAAATAAAACTGGATGAGTTTCTACAAAAAAGGAATGTTACAAGTTACTGGATTGATACATAAAGTAGAGTTGGGAAAGGTTGTCACTGTGAGAACGGTAAAGCTATGGAACGGTCTCCAGTGGACGTTGTTATGGCAGGTTCATTGGTCAGTTTAATAAAAGCTGGATGAGTTTCTACAAACAAGGAATGTTACAAGTTACTGGTATGATACATAAAGTTAGAGTTGGGAAAGGGTTTGTCACTGTGAGAACGGTAAAGCTATGGAACTGCTTCCAGTGGACGTTGTTATGGCAGGTTCGTGGTCAGTTTAATAAAAGCTGGATGAGTTTCTACAAACAAGGAATGTTACAGTTACTGGTATTGATACATAAAGTAGAGTTGGGAAAGGTTTGTCACTGTGAGAACGGTAAAGCTATGGAACTGTCTTCCAGTGGACGTTGTTATGGCAGGTTCATTGGTCAGTTTAATAAAAAGCTGGATGATTTCTACAAACAGGAATTACAAGTTACTGGTATTGATACATAAAGTAGAGTGGGAAAGGGTTTGTCACTGTGAGAACGGTAAAGCTATGGAACTGTCTTCCAGTGGACTTGTTATGCAGGTTCATTGGTCAGTTTAATAAAAAGCTGGATGAGTTTCTACAAACAAGGAATGTTACAAGTTACTGGATTGATACATAAAGTAGTTGGGAAAGGGTTTGTCACTGTGAAACGGTAAAGCTATGGAACTGTCTTCCAGTGGACGTTTGTATGGCAGGTTCATTGGTCAGTTTAATAAAACTGGATGAGTTTTCTACAAACAAGGAATGTTACAAGTTTACTGGTTTGATACATAAAGTAGAGTTGGGAAAGGGTTTGTCACTGTGAGAAACGTAAAGCTATGGAACGTCTCCAGTGGACATGTTATGGCAGGTTTCATTGGTCAGTTTAATAAAAAGCTGGATGAGTTTCTACAAACAAGGAATGTACAAGTTACTGGGTATTGATCATAAAGTAGAGTTGGGAAAGGGTTGTCACTGTGAGAACGGTAAAGCTATGGAACTGCTGCTTCCGTGGACGTTGTTTATGGCAGGTCATTGGTCAGTTTATAAAAAGCCTGGATGAGTTTCTACAAACAAGGAATGTAACAAGTTACTGGTATTGATACATAAAGTAGAGTTGGGAAAGGGTTTGTCACTGTGAGAACGGTAAAGCTATGGAACTGTCTTCCAGTGGACGTTGTAATGGCAGGTTCATTGGTCAGTTTAATAAAAAGCTGGATGGGTTTCTACAAACAAGGAATGTTACAAGTTACTGGTATTGATACATAAAGTAGAGTTGGGAAAGGGTTTGTCACTGTGAGAACGGTAAATCTATGGAACTGTCTTCCAGTGGACTTTGTTATGGCAGGTTCATTGGTCAGTTTAATAAAAAGCTGGATGGGTTTCTACAAACAAGGAATGTTACAAGTTTCTGGGATTGATACATAAAGTAGAGTTGGGAAAGGGTTTGTCACTGTGAGAATGGTAAAGCTATGGAACTGTCTTCCAGTGGACGTTGTTATGGCAGGTTCATTGGTCAGTTTAATAAAAAGCTGGATGAGTTTCTACAAACAAGGAATGTTACAAGTTACTGGGATTGAAATATAAAGTAGGGACCTCCCATTGGTTTGAAAAGAAATTCCCAGTCAGGGAGTGAATTATTATTACATACCCAGTAAATAATAACAGTAAATATAGTGATAGGACACGGTCCCTTCAAACACTTTGCTAATAAACCCAACATCTTATGTAAAAGGAAACACATAGCGAATGTGGTCACCCCCCTGGGTGAAACTTCCCCATTTGTCTATTGCATTTCTTGTATTGGTGCAAACATAATTAAAGGGGAAGTTAAGTTTAAACTTGTGCTCAGGTGTTTCCCTAAATTACAGGAACCTAAACTACTGGGTGTTTGAAAGCGCCGTAGTCCCCCATGTGGCCTGGGTGGGTAATAGCAATGTAAGGGCAGTTGGTGTTTATGGGAATTGCAGCCATTAGCTATGGTAAGATCAGGAATAAAACAGAAAGCAGTCAGGAGATGTGCAAACGTTTATTTAAGAATATAGAGAGATTTACCAACATACAAAATATAGGATGAAAGGCAGGAAATTGGAACATACAACAAAGTATCACACTGTATTACGAGGGAGAGATAAACGTTATATAGAGGATTCTTCCATAATGATGGTGATAAAATGAAAAACCAAAAGGAGCCAATATAAAGATCTGTTAGTCATCAGGATACTGTTCCCTTTAAAACACGTGTAAGCTCTATGGGGCAGGGACCTCCTTTCCACTTGTAGCAAAGCTCTAGCACTTCTATTTATATAATTTATATATTTATGTACTGAACTATTTATGTATTTATCCCCCTTGTATGACTTTATTGTATTTTATTACTGTACAGCGCTGCGTCCCCAAGTGACTCTATATAAACATATACATACATACTGTATAATCTGTATTGTTATAATGTACAGCGCTGTGTCCCCAAGTGGCGCTATATAAATAAACATATACATACATACTGTATAATCTGTATTGTTATAATGTACAGCGCTGTGTCCCCAAGTGGCGCTATATAAATAAAATAACATCACATACTGTATATCTGTATGTTATAATGTACAAGCGCTGATGGTCCCCAAGTGCGATTATAAAATAAACATATACATACATACTGATATCTGTTTGTATATGTACAGCGCTGTGTACCCAAGTGGCGCTATATAAATAAACATATACATACATACTGTATAATCTTGATTGTTATAATGTACAGCGCTGTGTTCCCCAAGTGGCGCTATATAAATAAACATATACATACATACTGTATAATCTGTATTGTTAAATGTACAGCGCTGTGCCCCAAGTGGCGCTATATAAATAAACATATACATACAACTGTATAATCTGTATTGTTATATGTACAGCGCTGGTCCCAAGTGGGCTTAATAAATAAACATATACTACATACTGTATAATCTGTATTGTTATAATGTACAGCGCTGTGTACCAAGTGGCGCTATATAAATATAACATACATACTGTATAATCTGATTGTTATAATGTACAGCGCTGGGTCCAAGTGGCGTATTAAATAAACATATAAAATACATACTGATAATCGTGATTGTTATAATGTACAGCGCTGGTGTACCCAAGTGGCGCTATATAAAAAACATATACATACATACTGTATAATCTGTATTGTTATAATGTACAGGCTGCGTACCCAGTGGCGCTATATAAAAACATATACAGACATACTGTGATAATGTATTGTTATAATGTACAGCGCTGTGCCCAAGTGGCGTATATAAATAAACATAACATACATACTGTATAATCTGTATTGTTATAATGTACAGCGCTGTGTACCCAAGTGGCGCTATATAATAAACATATACATACATACTGTATAATCTGTTGTGTATAATGTACAGCGCTGTGTCCCCAAGTGGCGCTATATAAATAAACACATAACATACATACTGTATAATCTGTATGTTATAATTTGACAGGCTGCGTCCCCAAGTGGCGATATAAAATAAACAATAAATACATACTGTATATCTGTATGTTATAATGTACAGCGCTGGTCCCCAAGTGGCGCATTATAAATAAACATATACATACATACTGTTAATCTGTATTGTTAATGTACAGCGCTGTGTCCCCAAGTGGCGCTTATATAAATAAACATATACATACATACTGTATAATCTGTATGTTATAATGTACAGCGCTGTTGTCACAAGTGGCGCTATAAATAAAACATATACATACATACGTATAATCTGTATTGTTATAATGTACAGCGCTGTGTACCAAGTGGCGCTATATAAATAAAACATATACATACATTGTATAATCTGTATGTTGATATGTACAGCGTGTGTCCCCAAGTGGCTATATAAATAAACATATAATACATACTGTATAATCTGTATTGTTATAATGTACAGCGCTGCGTACCCAAGTGGCGCTATATAAATAAACATATACTACAACTGTATAATCTGTATTGTTATAATGTACAGCGCTGTGTACCAAGTGGCGCTATATAAATAAACATATACATACATACTGTATAATCTGTATTGTTATAATGTACAGCGGTGAGTACCAAGTGGCGCATATAAATAAAATATACATACATACTGTTAATCTGTATTGTTATAATGTACAGCGCTGTGTACCCAAGTGGCGCTATATAAATAAACATATACATACATACGTATAATCTGTATTGTTATAATGTACAGCGCTGCGTCCCAAGTGGCGCTATATAAATAAACATATACATAATACGTATAATCTGTGATTGTATAATGTACAGCGCTGGTGTACCCAAGTGGCGCTATATAAATAAACAATAATACATAGTGTATAATCTGTATTGTTATAATGTACAGCCTGTGTCCCAAGTGGCATATAAATAATACACACAATACATCTGTATAATCTGTATTGTTATATGTACAGCGCTGCGTCCCAAGTGGCGCTATATAAATAAACAATACATACATACTGTATAACTGTATTGTTAATGTACAGCGCTGGTCCCAAGTGGCGCTATATAAATAAACATATACATACATACTGTATATCTTATGTATAATGTACAGCGCTGCGTCCAAGTGGCGCTATATAAAATAACATTATACATACATGTATAATCTGTATTGTTATAATGTACAGCGCTGGTACCAAGTGGCGCTATATAAATAAACATATACGTACATACTGATAATCTTGTATTGTTATAATGTACAGCGCTGCGTACCCAAGTGGCGCTATATAAATAAACATATAGTACATACTGTATAATCTGTATGTTATAATGTACAGCGCTGGTACCCAAGTGGCGCTATATAATAACATTCATACATACTGTATAATCTGTATTGTTAATGTACAGCGCTGTCCCAAGTGGCGCTATATAAATAAAACATATACTACATACTGTATAATCTGTATTGTTATAATGTACAGCGCTGTGTACCCAAGTGGCGCTATATAAATAAACATATAATACATACTGTATAATCTGTATTGTTAATGTACAGCGCTGTGTGACCAAGTGGCGCTATATAAATAAACATATACATACATACTGTATAATCTGTATTGTTATAATGTACGCGCTGGTCCCCAAGTGGCGTATATAAATAAACATATACATACATACTGATAATCTGTATTGTTATTATGTACAGCGCTGCGTCCCAAGTGGCGCTATATAAATAAACATATACTACATACTGTATAATCTGTATTGATATTAGTACACGCTGTGTCCCCAAGTGGGCATATAAATAAACATATACATACATAGTATAATCTGTATTGTTATAATGTACAGCGCTGGTCCCCAAGTGCGCTATATAAATAAACATATACATACATACTGTATAATCTGTATTGTTTATAATGTACAGCGCTGTGTACCCAAGTGGCGATATAAATAAACATATACATATACGTATAATCTGTATTGTATAATGTACAGCGCTGTGTACCCAAGTGGCGCTATATATAAATAACATATACATACATACTGTATAATCTGTATTGTTATAATGTACAGCGCTGTGTCCCCAAGTGGCGCTATATAAATAAACATATACATACATACTGTATAATCTGTATTGTTTATTGTACAGCGCTGTGCCCAAGGGCGCTATATAAATAAACATATACGTACAACTGTATAATCTGTATTGTATAATGACAGCGCTGTGTACCCAAGTGGCGCTATATAAAATAAACATATACATACACTGTAAATCTGTATTGTTATAATGTCACAGCTGTGTCCCAAGTGGGCGTATATAAATAAAACATATACATACATACTGTATAATCTGTATTGTTATAATGTACGCGCGGGTACCCCAAGTGGCGCTATATAAATAAAAATATACGATACTGTATAATCTGTAGTGTTATAATGTACAGGCTGTGTTCCCCAAGTGGCGCTATATAACATAAACATATACACTACATACTGTATAATCTGTATTGTTATAATGTACGGCGTGTGTCCCAAGTGGCGCTATATAAATAAACATATACATACATACTGTATAATCTGTATTGTTATAATGGAAAGCGCTGTGTACCCAAGTGGCGCTATATAAATAAACAATACAACATACTGTATAATCTGTATTGTTATAATGTACAGCGCTGTGCCCCAAGTGGCGCTATATAAAAAAACATATACTTACATACTGTATAATCTGTATTGTTATAATGTACAGCGCTGTGTCCCCAAGTGGCGCTATATAAATAAACATATACATACATACTGTATAATCTGTATTGTTATAATGTACAGCGCTGTGTCCCCAAGTGGCGCTATATAAATAAACATATACGTACATACTGTATAATCTGTATTGTTATAATGTACAGCGCTGCGTCCCCAAGTAGCGCTATATAAATAAACATATGCATACATACTGTATAATCTGTATTGTTATAATGTACAGCGCTGCGTCCCCAAGTGACGCTATATAAATAAACATATACATACATACTGTATAATCTGGATGTTAAATGACAGCGCTTGTGTACCCAAGTGGCTTATATATAAACATATACTACATACTGGATAAATCCGTTGTTATAATGTACAGCGCTGGTACCCAAGTGGACGCTATATAAACATATACATACATACTGTATAATTGTATTGTTAATATGTACAGCGCTGTGTCCCCAAGGGCGCTATATAAATAAACATATACGTACATACTGATAATCTGTATTGTTATAATGTACCAGCGCTGGTCCCAAGTGGCGCTATATAAATAAAACATTACATAGATACTGTATAATCTGTATTGTTATAATGTACAGCGCAGTGTACCCCAAGTGGCGCTATATAAATAAACATTATACTAGATACTGTATAATCTGTATTGTTATAATGTACAGCGCTGTGTCCCCAAGTGGCGCTATATAAATAAACATATACATACATACTGTATAATCTGTATTGTTATAGATGTACAAGCTGGCGACCCAAGTTGCTATATAAATAAACATTACATACAACTGTATAATCTGTATTGTTATAATGATACAGCGCTGTGTACCCAAGTGGCGCCTATATAAATAACATATACATACATACTGTATAATCTGTATTGTTATAATGTACAGCGCTTGTGTCCCCAAGTGGCGTTATATAAATAAACATAACATACATACGTATAATTGTATTTATTAATGTACAGCGGTGTGTATCCAAGTGGCGATATAAATAAACATATACATACATACTGTATAATCTGTATTGTTTAATGTACAGCGCTGTACCCAAGTGGCGCTATATAATAAACATATACATACATACTGTTGATCTGTATGTTATAAGTACAGCGCTGTGTCCCCAAGTGGCGCTATATAATAAACATATACATACATTATGTATAATCTGTATTGTTATAATGTTACAGCTGTGTACCCAAGTGCGCATATAAATAAACAATACATACATACTGTATAATCTGTATTGTTATAATGTACAGCGCTGTGTCCCCAAGTGGCGTAATATAAATAAACCTAACATACATACTGTATAATCTGTATTGTTATAATGTACAGGCTCTGTGTACCAAGTGGCGCTATATAATAAACATATACAACAGACTGTATAATCTGTATTGGTATAAGTACAGCGCGTGCGTACCAAGTGGCGCTTATATAATAAAACATAACATACATCCTGGCATAAATCTGTATTGTTATATGTACAGCGCTGTGTCCCAAAGTGGCGCGATATAAATAAAACATACATACATACTGTATAATCTGTATATTAATGTATACAGCGCTGTTGTACCAAAGTGGCGCTATTATAAATAAACTATACATCACATACTTATAAATCGTATTGTTATAATGTACAGCGCTGCGTACAAGTGGCGCTTATATTAAATAAACATATCATACATACTGTATAATCTATTGTTTAATGTACAGCGCTGTGTACCCACGTGGCGCTATATAAAAAACATATACATACATACTGTTAATCTGTATTGTATAATGTACAGGCGCTGGTCCCAAGTGGCGCTATATAAATAAAATATACATACATACTGTATAATCTGTATTGTTATAATGTACAGCGCTGGTCCCAAGTGGCGCTATATAAATAAACATATACATACATACTGTATAATCTGTATTGTTAATATGTACAGCGCTGCACCCAAGTGGCGCTATATAATAAACATATACATACATACTGTATAATCTGTATTGTATAATGTACAGGCTGCATCCCAAGTGGGCTATATAAATAACATATAATACATATGTATAATCTGTATTGTTATAATGTACAGCGCTGTGTACCCCAAGTGGCTCTTATAAAAAACATATACATACATACGTGTATAATCGTATTGTTATAATGTACAGCGCTGTGTACCCAAGTGGCTGTATATAACATATACATACATACTGTATAATCTGTTTGTTATAATGTACAGCGCTGTCGTACCCAAGTGGCGCATATAATAAACATATACAATATACTGGATAATCTGTATTGTATAATGTACAGCGCTGTGTACCCAAGTGGCGCTATATAAATAAACATATACATACATACGTGTATAATCTGTATTGTTATAATGTACAGCGCTGTGTACCCAAGTGGCGCTATAAAATAAACATATACATACATATGTATAATCTGTATTGTTATAATGTACAGCGCTGTGTCCCAAGTGGCGCTATATAAATAAAATATACATACATACTGTATAATCATTTGTATAATTACAGCGCTGTGTCCCCAAGTGGCGCTATATAAAAAAAACATATACATACATACTGTATAATCTGTATATTGTTATAATGTACAGCGCTGTGTCCCAAGTGGCGCTATATAAAAACATATACATACATTACTGTATAATCTGTAGTGTAATGTACAGCGTGTGTCCCAAGTGGCGCTATATAAATAAACATATACATACATACTGTATAATCGTATTGTTAAATGTACAGCGCTGTGTACCCAAGTGGCGCTATATAAATAACATATACATACATACTGTATAATCTCGTATTGTTATAATGTACAGAGCGTGTGTCCCAAGTGGCGCTATATAAAAAACATTATACATACATACTGTATAATCTGGATTGTTATAATGTACAGCGCTGTGTACCCAAGTGGCGCTATATAAATAAACATATACATACATACTGTGATAATCTGTATTGGTATAATGTCAGCGCTGGTTACCCAAGTGGCGCTATATAAAATAAACATATACCTACATACTGTATAATCTGTATTGTTATAATGTACAGCGCTGTGTCCCCAAGTGGCGCTATATAAATAAACATATACACATATGTATAATCGTATTGTTATAATGTACAGCGCTGTGTACCCAAGTGGCGCTATATAATAAACATATACATACATACTGTATAATCTGTATTGTTATAATGTACAGCGCTGTGTACCCAAGTGGCGCTATATAAATAAACATATACATACATACTGTATAATCTGTATTGTTATAATGTACAGCGCGGTTACCCAAGTGGCGCTCTATAAATAAAAATATACATACATACTGTATAATCTGTATTGTTATAATGTACAGCGCTGTGTACCCAAGTGGCCGCTATAAAATAAACATATACATACATACTGTATAATCTGTATGTTATAATGTACAGCGCTGTGTCCCCAAGTGGCGCTATATAATAAACATATACAACTACTGTATAATCTGTATTGTTATATGTACAGCGCGGCGTACCCAAGTGGCGCTATATAAATAAACATATACATACATACTGTATAATCTGTATTGTTATATGTACAGCGTGATCCCAAGTGGCGCTATATAAAAAAAACATATACATACATACTGTATAATCTGTATTGTTATAATGTACAGCGCTGATCCCCAAGGGCTATATAAATAAACATATACAACATACTGTGATAATCTGTTGTTATAAGTACAGCGCTGTGTACCCAAGTGGCTCTATAAATAAAATATACATACATACTGTATATCTGTATTGTTATAATGTACAGCGCTGTGTCCCAAGTGGCGCTTATATAAACATATACATACATACTGTATATCGTATTGTTATAAGTACAGCGCTGTGTACCCAAGTGGCGCTATATAAATAAACTATACATACATACTGTATAATCTGTATTGTTATAATGTACAGCGCTGTGTACCCAAGTGGCGCTATATAAATAAACATATACATACATACTGTATAATCTGTATTGTTATAATGTACAGCGCTGTGTACCCAAGTGGGCCTATATAAATAAACATATACATACATACTGTATAATCTGTATTGTTATAATGTACAGCGCTGTGTCCCAAGTGGCGCTATATAAATAAACATATACATACATACTGTATAATCTATTGTTATAATGTAACAGCGCTGTGTCCCAAGTGGGCGCTATATAAATAAACATATACATACATACTGTATAATCTGTATTGTTAAATGTACAGCGCTTGTGTCCAAGTGGCGCTATATAAATAAACAATACATACATACTGTATAATCTGTATTTTTTATATGTACAGCGCTGTGTCCCCAAGTTGCGCTATATAAATAAACATATACATACATACTGTATAACTGTATTTTTATAATGTACAGCGCTGTGTACCCAAGTGGCGCTATAAAATAAACAATATACATACAATACTGTATAATCTGTATTGTTATAATGTACAGCGCGCTGTACCAAGTGGCGCTATATAAATAAACATATACAGTACTGTATAATCTGGATTGTTATAATGTACAGCGCTGGTACTCAAGTGGCGCTATATAAATAAACATATACATACATACTGTATAATCTGTATTGTTATAATGTACAGCGCTGTTCCAAGTGGCGCTATATAAATAAACATATACATACCTACTGTATAATCTGTATTGTATAATGACGCGCTGTGTCCCAAGTGGCGCTATATAAATAAACATATACATACATACTGTATAATCTGGATTGTTATAATGTTACAGCGCTGGTCCCCAAGTGGCGCTATATAATAAAACAATATACTACATACTGTATAATCTGTATTGTTATAATGTACAGCGCTGGTCCCCAAGTGGTGCTATATAAATAAACTATACCATACTGTATACATACTCGTATTGTTATAATGTTACAGCGCTGTGTACCCAAGTGGCGCATATAAAACATATACATACATACTGTATAATCTGTATTGTTATAATGTACAGCGCTGTGTATCCAAGTGGCGCTATATAAATAAACATATACATACATACTGTATAATCTGTATTGTTATAATGTACAGCGCTGTGTACCAAGTGGCGCTATATAAATAAACATATACATACATACGTATAATCTGTATGTTATAATGTACAGCGCTGTGTATCCAAGTGGCGCTTATAAATAAACATATACATACATACTGTATAATCTGTATTGTTTAATGTACAGCGCTTGGATCCAAGTGGCGCTATATAAAAAACATATACATACATACTGTATAATCTGTATTGTTATAATGTACAGCGCTGTGTCCCAATGGCGCTATATAAATAAACATATACATACATACTGTATAATCTGTATGTTATAATGTACAGCGCTGTGTACAAGGGGCGCTAATAAATAAAACATATACATACATACTGTATAATCTGTATTGTTAATGTACCAGGCTGTGTCCCAAGTGGCGCTATATAAATAAACATTATACATACATACTGTATAATCTGTATGTTTATAATGTACAGGCGCTGTGTTTCCCAAGTGGCCTATATAAATAAACATATACATACATACTGTATATCTGTATTGTATAATTGTACAGCGCGGTGTACCCAAGTGCGCTATATAATAAACATATACATACATACTGTATAATATGTGATGTTATAATGTACAGCGCTGTGTACCCAAGTGGCTATATAAATAAACATATACATACATACTGTATAATTGTATTGTTATAATGTACAGCGCTGTTACCCAAGTGGCGCTATATATAAATCAACATATCATACATACTGTATATTGTATTGTTATATGTACAGCGCTGTGTACCAAGGGCGCTATATAAATAAACATATACATACATACTGTATAATCTGTATTGTTATAATGTACAGCGCTGTGTACCCAAGTGGCGCTATATAAATAAACATATACATACATACTGTATAATCTGTATTGTTATAATGTACAGCGCTGTGTATTCAGTGGCGCTATATAAATAAACATTATATACATACTGTATAATCTGTATTGTTAAATGTACGAGCTGTGTCCCAAGTGCGCTATATAAATAAACATATACTACATACTGTTAATCTGTATTGTTATAATGTACAGCGCTGTGTACCCAAGTGGCGATATAAATAAACATTATACAAATACTGTATAATCTGTATTGTTATAATGTACACGCGCGTGTCCCCAAGTGGCGCTATATAAATAAACATACAACATACTGTATAATCTGATTGTTTAAATAAAGCGCTGTGTACCCAAGTGGCGCTATATAAATAAAACATATACATACATTACTGTATAATCTGTATTGTTATAATGTACAGCGCTGGTCCCCAGTGGCGCTATATAAATAAAATATACATACATACTGTTTAATCTGTATTGTTATAATGTACACGCTGTGTACCCCAGTGGCGATATAAATAAACATATACCTACATACTGTATAATTGTATTGTTATAATGTACGCGCTGTCCCAAGTGGCGCCTATATAAATAAACATATACATACATACGTATAATCTGTATGTATAATGTACAGCGCTGTGTCCCCAAGTGGCGCTATATAAATAAACATATATACATACTGTATAATCTGTATTGTTATAATGTACAGCGCTGTGGTCCCCAAGTGGCGCCTTTATAAAATAAACATATACATACATACTGTATAATCTGTATTGTTATATGTACAGCGCTGGCCAAGTGCGCTTGTATAAATAAACATCTACATACATACGTATAATCTGTATGTGTTATAATGTACAGCGCTGTGTCCCAAGTGGCGCTATATAAATAAACAATACATACATACTGTAAATCTGTATGTTATAATGTACAAGCGTGTGTCCCAAGTGGCGCTATATAAATAAACTATACAACATACGTATAATCGTTTGTTATAATGTACAGCGCTGTGTCCCCAAGTGGCGCTATATAAATAAACATATACATCAACTGTATAATCTGTATTGTTATAATGACAGCGTGTGTCCCAAGTGGCGCTATAAAATAAACAATACATACATACTGTATAATCTGTATTGTTATAATGTACAGCGCTGGTCCCCAAGTGGCGCTATTAAATAAACATACATACATACGGTTAATCTGTATTGTTATAATGTACGCGCTGCGTCCCAAGTGGCGCTATTAAATAAACCATACATACATACTGTATAATCTGTATTGGTAAATGTACGGCGTCGCTGCTGTCCCAAGTGGCGCTATATAAATAAAACATATACATACATACTGTATAATCTGTATTGTTATAATGTACGGCGTGCGTCCCCAAGTGGCGCTATATAAATAAAACATATACAATACATACTGTATAATCTGTATTGTTAATATGTACAGGGCTGCGTCCCCAAGTGGCGTATATAAATAAACATATACATACATACTGTATAATCTGTATTGTTATAATGTACAGGCTGGTCCCCAAGTGGCTCTATATAAAAACATATAATACATACTGTATAATCTGTATTGTATAATGTACAACGCTGTGCCCCAAGTGGCGCATATATTAATAAAACATATACATACTACTGTATAATCTGTATTTTATAATGTACAGCGCTGTGTCCCCAAGTGGCGCTATATAAATAAACATATACATACATACTGTATAATCTGTATTGTATAATGTACAGCGGCGTGTCCCCAAGTGGCGCTATATAAATAAACATATACATACATACTGTATAATTGTATTGTTATAATTGCACAGCGCTGTGTCCCCAAGTGGCGCTATAAAATAAACATATCATCATACTGATAATATGTATTGTTATTACATGCGGCTGGTCCCCAAGTGGCGCTATATAAATAAACAAATACATACATACTGTATAATCTGTATTGTTATAATGTACAGAGCTGGTCCCCAAGTGGCGCTATATAATAAAAACATATACATACATACGTATAATCTGTATTGTTAAATGTACAGGCGCTGTCGTCCAAGTGGCGCTATATAAATAAACATATACATACATATGTATAATCTGTATTGTTATAATGTACGGCGCTGTCCCAAGTGGCGCTATATAAAATAAACTATACATACTGACTGATAATCTGTATTGTTATAATGTACAGCGCTGCGTCCCCAAGTGGCGCTATATAAATAAACATATACATAACATACTGTATATCTGTATGTTATAGACAGCGGCTGGTCCCAAGTGGGCTATATAAATAAACATTACATACATTACTTTATAATCTGTATTATAATGACCAGCTGTGTCCCCAAGTGGCCTATTAAATAAACATATAAAACATACTGTATAATCTGTATTGTTATAATGTACAGCGCGTGGCCCCCAAGTGGCGCTATATAAATAAACATATACATACATACTGTATAATCTGTATTGTTATAATGTACAGCGCTGTGGTCCCCAGTGGCGCTATATAAATAAAACATATACATACATACTGTATAATCTGTATTGTATAATGTACAGCGCTGTGTCCCCAAGTGGCGCTATATAAATAAACATATACATACATACTGTATAATCTGTTGTTATAATGTACAGCGCTGTGTCCCCAAGTGCGCGCTATATAAATAAACATATACATACATACGTATAATCTGTATTGTTATAATGTACACGCTGTGTCCCCAAGTGGCGCTTATATAAATAAACATATACATACATACTGTATAATCTGTATTGTTATAATGTACAGCGCTGTGTCCCCAAGTGGCGCTATATAAATAACCCATTATACATACATACTGTATAATCTGTATTGTTATAATGTACAGCGCTGTGTCCCCAAGTGGCGCTTATTAAATAAAACTACTACATATATGTATAATTGTATTGTTAAATGTACAGCGCTGTGTACCAAGTGGCGCTATATAAATAACAATTACATACATACTGTATAATTGTATTGTTATAATGTACACGCGCTGGGATCCAAGTGGCGCTATATAAATATATACATACATACTTATAATCTGTATTGTTATAATGTACAGCGCTGTGTACCCAAGTGGCGCTTAATAAATAAACAATACATACATACTGTATAATCTGTATGTTATAATGTACAGCGCTGTGTCCCCAAGTGGGCGCTATATAAATAAACATATACATACATACTGTATATCTGTATTGTTATAATGTACAGTGGTGCGTACCCAAGTGGCGCTATATAATAAACATATACATACATACTGTATAATCTGTATTGTTATAATGTACAGCGCTGTGTACCCAAGTGGCGCATATAAATAACATAACATACATACTGATAATCTGTATTGTTATAATGTACAGCGCTGTGTACCCAAGTGGCGCTATATAAATAAACATATCATACATACTGTATAATCTGTATTGTTATAATGTACAGCGCTGCGTCCCCAAGTGGCGCTATATAATAAAACATATACATACCTACGTATAATCTGTATTGTTTATAATGACAGCGTGCGTCCCCAAGTGGCGCTATATAAATAAACATAACATACATACTGTATAATCTGTATTGTTATAATGTACAGTGCGTGTCCCCAAGTGGCGCATATATAATAAACATATACATACATACTGTATAATCTGTATGTTATAATGTACAGCGCTGTGTCCCCAAGTGGCGCTATATAAATAAACATTACATACATACTGTATAATCTGTATTGTTATAAGTACAGCGCTGTGTCCCCAAGTGGCGCTAAAAAATAAACATATACAACTACTGTATAATCTGTATTGGATAATGTACAGCGCTGTGTCCCCAAGTGGCGCTATATAAAATAAAACATATACCTACATACTGTATATCTGTATTGTATAATGTACAGCGCTGTGCCCAAGTGGTGCTATATAAATATAAACATATACTACATACTGTATAATCGTATTGTTATTAATGTACAGCGCTGCGTCCCCAAGTGGCGCATTATAAAATAAACATATACGTACACACTGTATAAATCTGTATTGTTATAATGTACAGCGCTGTGTATCCAAGTGGCGCTATATAATATAAATAAACATATACATCACAATGTAAATCTGTATTGTTATAATGTACAGCGTGCGTACCCAAGTGGCGCTATATAAAAAACATATACATACATACTGTATAATCGTAGGATTTTATGTACAGCGCTGGTACCCAAGTGGCGCCTATATAAATAAAACATATACATACATACTGTATAATCTGTATTGTTATAATGTACAGCGTTGCGTACCCAAGTGGCGCTATATAAAAAAATATATCATACATACTGTAATCTGTATTGTGATAATGTACAGCGCTGTCGTACCCAACGTGGCGCTATATAATAAACAGAAACATACATATGTATAATCTGTATTGTATAATGTAAGCACTGTGTCCCCAGTGGCGATATATAAATAAACATATACATACTGTATAATCTGTATTGGTATTGTACAGCGCTGCGTACCCAAGTGGCGCTATAAATAAACATATACATACTACTGTATAATCTGTATTGTTATAATGTACAGCGCTGCGTACCAAGTGGCGCTATATAAATAAAAATACAACATACATATGTAATTCTGTATTGCTATAATGTACAGCGCTGCGTACCCAAGTGGCGCTATATAAATAAACATATACATTACGTATAATCTGTATTGTTATATGTACAGCGCTGCGTACCCAAGTGGCGCTATATAAATAAACTATAACGTACATACTGTATAATCTGTATTGTTATATTGTACAGCGCTGCGTACCCAAGTGGGATTATAAATAAACATATACGTACAACTGTATAATCTGTATTGTTAAATGTACAGCGCTGCTACCCAAGTGGCGCTATATAAATAACATATACATTATACTGTAATCTGTATTGTTAATTGTACAGCGCTGTGGTACCCAAGTGGCGCCTATATAAATAAAACATATACGTACATACTGTATAATCTGTATGTTATAATGTACAGCGCTGTGTACCCAAGTGGCGCTATATAAATAAAACATAACATACATACGTATAATCTGTATTGTTTAATGTACAGCGCTGTGTCACCCAAGTGGCGCTATATAAACATTATACTACATACTGTATAATCTGTATTGTTATATGTACGGCGCTGCGTCCCCAAGTGGCGCTATATAAATAAACATATACATACATACTGTATAATCTGTATTGTTATATTGTACAGCGCTGCGTACCCAAGTGGCGCTATATAAATAAACATATACGTACATACTGTATAATCTGTATTGATATAATGTACAGCGCTGGTCCCCAAGTGGTGGCTATATAAATAAACATATACATACCTAATGTATAATCTGTATTGTTTAATGTACAGCGCGGTCCCCAAGTGGCGATATATAAATAAACACTACATACATAGATAATCGTATTGTATAATGATTTACAGGCGGTGTACCAAGTGGCGCTATATAAATAAACATATACATACATACTGTATAAATCTGTATTGTTATAATGTACAGCGCTGTGTACCCAAGTGGCGCTATATAAATAAAAAACATATACATACAACTGTTAATCTGTATTTTATAATGTACAGCGCTGTGGTCCCCAAGTGGCACTAGTATAAAAAACATATACATACATACTGTATAATCTGTATTGTTATTGTACAGCGTTGGTCAAGTGGCGCTATATAAATAAACATATACTACATACTGTATAATCTGTATGTGATAATGTTACAGCGGTGTACCCCAAGTGGCGCTATATAAAATAAACATATACATACAACTGTATAATCTGTATGTTATAATGTACAGCTCTGTGTCCCAATGGTGCTATATAAATAAACATATACATACAACTGTATAATCTGTATTGTTATAATGTACAGCGCTGCGTCCCCAAGTGGCGCTTATAAATATAAACATATAGTACATACTGTATAATCTGTATTGTTATAATGTACGCGCGTGTGTCCCCAAGTGGCGCTATATAAAAAAAACATATACGTACATACTGTATAATCTGTATTGTTATAATGTACGGCGCTGTGTCCCCAAGTGGCGCTATATAAATAACCATATATATACATAATGTATAATCTGTATTGTTATAATGTACAGCGCTGTGTACCCAAGTGGCGCTATATAAATAAAAACATATACTACATACTGTATAATCTGTATTGTTATAATGTACAGCGCTGTGTCCCCAAGTGGCGCTATATAAATAAACATATACATACATACTGTATAATCTGTATTGTTATAATGTACAGCGCTGCGTCCAAGTGGCGCTATATAAAAAACATAACGTACATACTGTATAATTGATTGTATAATGTACAGCGCTGTGTCCCCAAGTGGCGCATATTAATAAACATATACGTACATACTGTATAATCTGTATTGTTATAATGTACAGAGCTGTGTCCCCAAGTGGCGCTATATAAAAAACATATACATACATACTGTATAATCTGTATTGTTATAACGTACGCGCTGTGTCCCCAAGTGGCGCTGATATAAATAAACATATACATACATACGTATAACCTGTATTGTTATAAGTACAGCGCTTGCGTACCCAAGTGGCGCTAAGAAACAATAAACATATTACATACCATACTGTATAATCTGTATTGTTATAATATACAGCGCTGTGTACCCAAGTGGCGCTATATACATAAACATATACATACATACTGTATAATCTGTATTGTTATAATGTACAGCGCTGTGTCCCCAAGTGGCGCTATATAAATAAACATATACATACATACTGTATAATCTGTATTGTTATAATGTACAGCGCTGCGTACCCAAGTGGCACTTTATTATACTTACATACAGAATTCTGGTAAATATGGATTAAAGTATGGCAATTTTTAAAGGGGAACTAAACCCAAATTTTAATTTGACATTAACAATGAAGAAGAAAATGAATACCTACCTACACTACCCAAATATCCCAAGACAGTAATACTTACCCAGATCCTGAAGATTCCTGGTGCAAATGATCTTCACTCCAATCTTCACTGCCCCCTTCTGTCTTCTTCCTGGTAGCAGTAATCAGTCATGGCCATAACACAGGGGCGTAGCTACCAGGGGTGCAGGGGATGCGACCGCACCAGGGACCTTGGCCAAGAAGGGGCCCCAAGTCTCCAAAACTTCCAGTTTTACCAGTGATCTTTATACAAAGCATTTTTACCATTGTCTGTGTGCCAAGCATTTAACCAGTGGGGGGCCCATGCCCACATTTTGCATCAGGGTCCAAAAGTCTGTAGCTACGCCAATGCCATAACAGATGGCATCCCAACCAATGACTGGTTGCAGACCCAGCCTCCTCACTGAGCATGTACAAGCTCGTACCTAGCTCCTATAGCTTTACAAGAAGGCAGGGACTTTGCAGAAATGGCCACATGAGAATAAAGATCATAATTAAGAAACACCCAACAGCTGGGAAAGATCCATATAAATCTTCTTCTAGGGGTACACTTGTCCTTTAATTGGCCAAGACAATACAGTAACACACACACTGAATGTAAAATGACTTGGCTAGTCTTTACATAGCGCTCATCTTCCTTATTCTCACACCCAATGAATTAGATATTATTTATTCAATGCTCTGTAGGCTTGGCTCACAAATCTACTAAATACAAATATTAAGACCAGAAATTATACTTAAAGGACAACTCCACCCTCATAAGAACATCTTTTAGAAAGAATGGCCTCTTTATAATATGTTGATATATCATAGTTTGTCCTATGAATTCATTACTGTATGCCTGCTATGCTTCTGGATGCTTCATGGAAACTGAGCCATTTAGAAACCTGTACTGAGCCTGTACTGAGCCTGGGCATGCTCAGAAGAGACAGACAGGGGATTAACATTCAGTCATTGGCTGTGATGTCAAATCCATAACTGACAGTTACTAACTGGAAGAACCAAGAAGCAGAAACAGGGGAAACAGGACATTGTGCAGGATTTCAGGTTAGACTTACACCTTTCACATTTCAAACTATTACCGTTTAGGGTTTTGGGGGGTGATTTACCTGTAGGTAAGTTTTCATTTTAGGGCTGGACTTGCCCTTTAAGCATGTGTAACATTAACCCCAACCAGTTTATTACATAGTTACACAATGAATCTTTTTTTAATGGCGATTTCAGGCTCCATGGTCTCAGACCCTTCATTTACCAGCCAGCAGAGGGCGCAAGCATGGCAGGATTTTCAGATACGGATTAATCCCGTTTCCCCATTCACAGTAAATTGCATTATATACACTATATCTTTGTAACACACTGGGTGATGGGTTAATCTCTCTATCCCACTGGTAATATCATTTGCTGAACAGTGGAATATGGAATATTCTGAACAATAAAAGTTCCTAGTTAATTAGTCGTCAGTCGTTATCGGACGACTCTGGATGTTTAAAAACTACAACTCCCAGCATTCTCTAACCACCCAGGGCAACCTTGGATGGAACAGCTTTAGGGTTGGACATCAGTGATCGTGACGAAATGAAGTTAGAATTAAAGGGGAAGTTGAGCAATTCAATATTTCTCTGCATAAATCAATAATTACTACTTCTAGGTTGTAGGAGAACTTTATAGTTTAATTTGGGATGAAATATTGATGGATCGGTAAATCTTACCACAGCCTTTAATGATGAAATTTTGTCAGCACAGGACATTATTGTCCCATGACTCAGCCCATTGGGTGATCAGTTGCTCAGTAGACATCTGAGCATGTTTGACCCGCCCAATCAGCCAATCAGTAGAAATTACTGTTAGGAACATCCCAAGGAAGTGATGCATCCTGGGTAGACGGACCATAACAGAACCTGAAATGTCATCTCCCATAGCAAAAAGGGATTAAACTGATTTTTCAAAAATGAAAAACTAAGTAGAATAACGGATATATGTGTAATATAAATCATTTATTTTAAAAATAACATTTTGTAACACTGAACTTTTCCTTTAAAAACAAATAAACGAGAACGCGTGAACAAGAAAAGAAATTTGGTTTAGAAAAAATTAAAACTTGTAGCTTTAGGGAGAAATTGGCAGTAACAAGCACCGAAAGACAGAATTATACTGTTATTACACATCGACATGGGATAAACAGAATTATACTGTTATTACACACAGACATGGGATAAACAGAATTATACTGTTATTACCATCGACATGGGGATAAACAGAATTATACGTTATTACACCGTTCGACATTGGATAAACAGAATTATAATTATTACACATCGACATGGGATAATAAACAGAATTATACTGTTATTACACATCGACATGGGATAAACAGAATTATACTGTTATTACACATCGACATGGGATAAACAGAATTATACTGTTATACACAACGACATGGGATAAACAGAATTATACTGTTATTACACATCGACATGGGATAAACAGAATTATACTGTTATTACACATCGACATGTGATAAACAGAATTATACTGTTATTACACGCAGACATGGGATAAACAGAATTATACTGTTATTACACACAGACATGGGATAAACAGAATTATACTGTTATTATACATCGACATGGGATAAACAGAATTATACTGTTATTACACATCGACATGGGATAAACAGAATTATACTGTTATTACACATCGACATGGGATAAACAGAATTATACTGTTATTACACATCGACATGGGATAAACAGAATTATACTGTTATTACACAGACGTGATAAACAGAATTATACTGTTCTTACACACAGACATGTGATAAACAGAATTATATTGTTATTACACGCAGACATGTGATAAACAGAATTATACTGTTATTACACGCAGACATGGGATAAACAGAATTATACTGTTATTACACATCGACATGTGATAAACAGAATTATACTGTTATTACATGCAGACATGTGATAAACAGAATTATACTGTTATTACACACAGACATGGGATAAACAGAATTATACTGTTATTACACGCAGACATGTGATAAACAGAATTATACTGTTATTACACATCAACATGGGATAAACAGAATTATAATGTTATTACACGCAGACATGGGATATAAACAGAATTATACTGTTATTACACATAGACATGGGATAAACAGAATTATACTGTTATTACACGCAGACATGGGATAAACAGAATTATACTGTTATTACACGCAGACATGGGATAAACAGAATTATACTGTTATTACACATCGACATGGGATAAACAGAATTATACTGTTATTACACGCAGACATGGGATAAACAGAATTATACTGTTATTACACACAGACATGGGATAAACAGAATTATACTGTTATTACACAATTACATTTCTTTGTCATTTGGGCAGGTTACATTACAAATATAATCTATATAAACTGTATATATTATAATGTTCTCACCATTCTCATGCACAATTTGATATCAAGGATAAAAACAATGGGTGCAGATCTCCGCACCTGTCTATAGGGGTCACTGTGGGAGCCGGTTTGCTGTCTATAGGGGTCACTGTGGGAGCCGGTTTGCTGTCTATAGGGGGCACTGTGGGAGCCGGTTTGCTGTCTATAGGGGGCACTGTGGGAGCCGGTTTGCTGTCTATAGGGGGCACTGTGGGAGCCGGTTTGCTGTCTATAGGGGGCACTGTGGGAGCCGGTTTGCTGTCTATAGGGGGCACTGTGGGAGGGTTTGTGTCTATAGGGGGCACTGTGGGAGCCGGTTTGCTGTCTATAGGGGGCACTGTGGGAGCGGTTTGCTGTCATAGGGGCACTGTGGAGCGGTTTTGCTGTCATAGGGGGCACTGTGGGAGCGGTTTGCTGTCTATAGGGGGCACTGTGGGAGCCGGTTTGGTTATAGGGGGCACTGTGGGAGCCGGTTTGTGTCTATAGGGGCGCACTGTGGGAGCCGGTTTGCTGTCTATAGGGGGCACTGTGGGAGCCGGTTTGCTGTCTATAGGGGGCACTGTGGGAGCCGGTTTGCTGTCTATAGGGGGCACTGTGGGAGCCGGTTTGCTGTCTATAGGGGGCATTGTGGGAGCCGGTTTGCTGTCTATAGGGGGCATTGTGGGAGCCGGTTTGCTGTCTATAGGGGGCATTGTGGGAGCCGGTTTGCTGTCTATAGGAGGCATTGTGGGAGCGGTTTGGGTTACCAACAAATTATGGAGCAGATGCAGTTATAAGATGGAATAGTTTACACACGATATTAATTTTCAACAACCAATCAGATATCGGCTTTTTACTGGGCAGTTAGATATCATCTAATGGTTGCCGCAGATAATAGCTCAATTATTGCACCAGCCACATAATATGAAAAATGCTTAAAATAATAATAATAATAAAAAAAAATTGCTGTCAGCCTTATCCACATATATCTTCACTCCGCGGTGATATCACCTGTATAAAATGAATAACTGGAAGTTAGAGACGGACTTTAAACCTCCCAATTTGCCTGCAAATGGACACTTCATGCTGACAGCCAATCACTGGTAATTCAGCTTCCCAACCTTTCCCGGTTATTCCAGATTCGCTCAGCCCTATAGGGGGCGCTGTATCATTTTTACAGATTGCCGACGTTCGTATTCTCGTGTGAAGCGTGAATAGACTTCGTGGACTGTGTTATAAAGTGCAAATCATCTGGAAAGCAAAATAAACATTATTATAAGAACATGGACGTTATAACTCTATTAGAGATAAAAGGACCAGTTAAAAAAAACATGATTTAATATAAGGAACTAAGTGGTCTAGAACTATAGGACATTGTCTGTTATAAATAATTCAGTAAAGAGTTATTGCCTATTCTGTAGATGACACAATATAACATAATAAGATTCATGTCAGGTAGGGAGAGGATTAAGATGCCACAACATACAAAATAAATATTATGAGATTGTGTTAATGGAATATAAAATCCAAACTAAAAGATACAAGGGCCTGTCTGCCCTCTAGAGGCTAAATGGCAGAAATACACTTTCATTGGAATAGCAAGTCCAACAAGATCAGTTCAATCAGATGAGGAGTTCCCAGCACAATATATTAGAAGATGCAGTAAAAAGATGCACAACCTCTATAGGGCAGGACAGTGGTAATCATTTGAGAAACATTAAATACATCAAAAAAGATGGAACATGTACAGATCCAAACATGAAAAGCAACAGAAGCCATGGAGAAGCAATTGACTCTTCTAAGAATGTATCCCCTACTGTAAATTATAATATCCTTATAATTTACAGTAGGGGATACATTATCCCTTATAATACATGAGTGGTACCCAGAGTTCCCTGTATAACTCAGTCTGTATCCTTGTACCTTTATATAGACACAGAACTCCTCAGTGACTTCTAATATCCTTATAATTTACAGTAAGGGATACATTATCCCTTATAATACATGAGTGGTACCTAGAGTTCCCTGTATAACTCAGTCTGTGTCCTTGTACCTTTATATAGACACAGAACTCCTCAGTGACTTCTAATATCCTTATAATTTACAGTAGGGGATACATTATCCCTTATAATACATGAGTGGTACCCAGAGTTCCCTGTATAACTCAGTCTGTATCCTTGTACCTTTATATAGAAACACGAACTCCTCAGTGACTCTAATATCCTTATAATTTACAGTAGGGGATACATTATCCCTTATATACATGAGTGGTACGCAGAGTTCCCTGTATAACTCAGTCTGTATCTTGTCCTTTATATGGACACAGAACTCCTCAGTGACTTCTAATATCCTTATAATTACAGTAGGGGGATAACATTATCCCTTATAATACATGAGTGGTACCCAGAGTTCCTGTATAACTCAGTCTGTGTCCTTGTACCTTTATATAGACACAGAACTCCTCAGTGACTTCTAATATCCTTATAATTTACAGTAGGGGACACATTATCCCTTATAATACATGAGTGGTACCCAGAGTTCCTGTATAACTCAGTCTGTGTCCTTGTACCTTTATATAACCACAAACTCCTCAGTGAATTCTAATATCCTTATAATTTACAGTAGGGGATACATTATCCCTTATAATACATGAGTGGTACCAGAGGTCCCTGTATAAATCAGTCTGTGTCCTTGTACCTTTATATAGACACAGAACTCCTCAGTGACTTCTAATATCCTTATAATTTACAGTAGGGGATACATTATCCTTTTAATACATGAGTGGTACCCAGAGTTCCCTGTATAACTCAGTCTGTGTCCTTGTACCTTTTATATAGACACAGAAATCCTCAGTGACTTCTATATCCTTATAATTTACAGTAGGGGATACATTATCCCTTATAATACATGAGTGGTACCCAGAGTTCCCTGTATAAATCGTCTGTGTCCTTGTACTTTATATAGACACAGAACTCCTCAGTGACTTCTAATATCCTTATAATTTACAGTAGGGGATAGATTATCCTTATAATACATGAGTGGTACCCCGAGTTCCTGTTAAACTCAGTCTGTGTCCTTGACCTTTATAGACACAGAACTCCTCAGTGACTTCTAATACCCTTTATAATTTACAGTAGGGGATACATTATCCCATAATACATGAGTGGTACCCAGAGTTCCCTGTATAACTCAGTTGTGTCCTGTACCTTTATATAGACACAGAACTCCTCAGTGGCCTTCTAATATCCTTATAATTTACATTAGGGGATACATATCCCTTATAATACATGAGTGGTACCCAGAGTTCCCTGTATAACTCAGTCTGTGTCCTTGTACCTTTATATAGACACAGAACTCCTCAGTGACTTCTAATTCCTTATAATTACAGTAGGGGATACATTATCCTTATAATACATGAGTGGTACCCAGAGTTCCCTGATAACTCAGTCGGTGTCCTTGTACCTTTATATAGACACAGAACTCCTCTGTGACTTCTAATATCCTTATAATTTACAGTAGGGGATACATTATCCCTTATATACATGGGTGGTACCAGAGTTCACTGTATAACTCAGTCTGTGTCCTTGTACCTTTATATAGACACAGAACTCCTCTGTGACTTCTAATATCCTTTATATTTACAGTAGGGGATACATTATCCCTTATAATACATGAGTGGTACCCAGAGTTCCCTGTATAACTCAGTCTGTGTCCTTGTACCTTTATATAGACACAGAACTCCTCAGTGACTTCTAATATCCTTATAATTTACAGTAGGGGATACATTATCTCTTATAATACATGAGTGGTACCCAGAGTTCCCTGTATAACTCAGTCTGTGTCCTTGTACCTTTATATAGACACAGAACTCCTCAGTGACTTCTAATATCCTTATAATTTACAGCAGGGGATACATTATCCCTTATAATACATGAGTGGTACCCAGAGTTCCCTGTATAACTCAGTCTGTGTCCTTGTACCTTTATATAGACACAGAACTCCTCAGTGACTTCTAATATCCTTATAATTTACAGTAGGGGGTACATTATCTCTTATAATACATGAGTATTTATAACGTACAGTAGGGGATACATTACAAGCTGTATATCTAACACACAGTAGACGCGGGTGATTGGCTGAGGTGGTTTATTTACCTTTATAAGATGTATCAGGGTTTCTTGAAGTTGCGATTTATTAAGAGGTAAGTTGGAATCGTTGGTTGTATCATTTGGGGGTGTCCCGGATTTTTCTTCCTGACCGGTTGATTTCTGGACCGACTGTTCAAAGACACTGGGTGACAGAAGGACAGAGGAAGTGACTGTACTGGTAGGACAAACGTACTGTAACGTCTGTAAGGGAACAAGAATATAAACTAAAAACACCGTCATTCACCATGAAACCAGATACACATCTCATTGTTACAATGACACAATCGCCCCCATTACAGTAACGTACAGGCTGACAATACTTACCGCTACCACATTGGGTAAACTCTTGGGTTGGGGGAGATGGTCACAGTCTTTCTTATCGAGTCCAGTCTGGAAATGAAGACGAAGAGAGATAAAGCTCCTTGTACCTATGGGTGGGGATCACTTATCAGCTGTGTATTTTGGTGTTAAGTCTTTGGGGGTGACCTACCTATATACAGATTTCATTCCGGGGTTGACATTCCCTATAGAGGGGATTTCACATAAGGAGATCTCGATCCAGTCTATGGGCCAAGCAGTTTAGGGGACCCACTATAACATGGGTAATTTGATACGTTACTACTTAGAGGTTCCATAGCCAACCCTTCCACCCATCATTCAATGCTGCATATCGCCAATAAAACATAAGTAACGAACCCATGTGACCCATTCAATGTGTCTGATAATGGTTTATTTGGGTGATAATGTCCCTTTAATACAGACAAGAGGCTCCCCAAATCCCAACTCTCCCAGGATATTAAAGGATACAATTCTGTACTTATATTCACCGGATTGCTTGGACTGTAACCCTACAGTGGGGCCATGGACTGGACTATATTGGAATCAATCTTAATTGGGCAATTTTTATAGTAACTAAAAAGGTTTAACAATAATTATTTTTTATGCAGTTGCCGGTCCGTGTCCTTTAAATGTCCCGTAATCAATTAATGTTTGATTAGCCAGTTTGGGGAGGCCGGGAACTGCAGTTCAATCAGTAGATTAGAAGCTCTGGATTGGTCTGCAGGGGGCTTAGCTAGGTGGGATCGGAAAGGAACCTCATTATTATTGGTTTCTGGCAGTATCCTGGATTAGGACAGGGAGGAAATATGGCTGCCGGCTTGCTGCATGCTTTGGAAGATCATTTCTAGATACAGACACCGGTGCTAAATACAGCGAATAATGAGCGCAGAGTGAAGATACTGGATTCCAGGTCAATCTTATCGGAGGGTCAAAGGTAATTCATAGGTTCTGGTTACCTGAAGAGGGGAGATTAGCAGGTTTCTGCCTTTAAAGCTGTCCGGCGTTGCAAGTTGGTTCAGGGTAGATGAGAACGTCGGCGCCATGTTGGATTTGACAGTGGCCGGGGCGCACGCTGGTTCCACCTGAGACGTCAGTTTGAGTTTGTGAAGCAGATTGGTACTAGACTGCAATGTGTTCCCTGCACTGCCAACAGTTATGGGAACCAATGGTGGGAGGAGGGGTTGGTCTGGCACAGGCTGGCTTATGAGCGGTGATATTTGCCGGGGCACAGATTTCACCGTATTTAACACATAGGTGGGGTTACTGGAAACCATTGGAACTGAAGAACATTCTGAGCCAGAGACGAAACTGAGACTGGGGCTTAACCTGATCAGATTTGCTACTCTAGAAGAGTCTGACTGGGAGGTGGATAATGGTGCTGCCATACTGCCAGACTGGCTGAAGTCACTAGCGATGGAATTGAAATTTGTACATCCTGCCTTTACCACAACTGGCTTTGGCTGCTCACAGCCTGGGAAATACAGGGGATGTCCTGTGTCTGCATTGTGACAAGCGGGTGGAGGTTGCTCTTTCTGTAATGAGGTTCCAAACAGTTCCTCCACAGTGAGGTGTCTCTGTACAGCTGGAAAAGCCTGGATTGGAAAAACCACAGGTAATTACAACCATCACCACCAGGGGTCAGAGTAACAGCAAAGACAAACGTAACCAACCAATACAGAGTGGTTCTGAGTTTAAAGGTAAACTAAAAGTAAATGTTAAAATAACTTTCTATGAAGAAAATTAGATTTTTATAAAATAATTCTACTGGTTTGTGTAAATAATGCAAGCAAGGTGTGTATTCACTATATTGGAGCAAACCACACGTGAATATAATACACAGAATCACACTACATAGAACATGTGTTTAAAGGACAAGTTCACCTTCATTATGACCGTTTAGAAAGATTAAATATGTTGAAATACACTCCCTTGTCCTGGAAACATTAGCGTACGCCTGCTATGCTACTTAATGTCTCATGGAAACTACATGGTAGTTGTGTAGTGACAGGAATATTTGTTCACGCCCACGTCAGCAATTTAGCGAGCCTGTTATGAGCTTGAGCATGTCCAGAAAAGGCACCTTGGGGATTAGTATTCAGCCATGGGCTGGGATGTTAATCCGTGATTGACAGTTGGAAGCAGAAACAGGGGCAACAGCATTTCATGATAATCTTATATATAGTTCAGATTATACCAGGCAGCTTTTTATGAATAATATTGCCCACAAAATCTAAGAAACAAGAAGTAATTTCTCACTCCCAGGATTCTCAGAATAAAGGGGCGGAGATGTGCAAAGTTTCTCCTTTATATCCAATGGCTAATGCATGTATCCAGAACCGCTGGCTTATTAACATGCAATACAGCCTATGGTACAGATTACTAATTATTGCGGAGTGAGTGTTTTATTTACCTATATATCATTTTTCATAAGATGGCTGGACTTGCCCTTTAAGTGACCTTCTCCACTGTCCAAAAGGTCAAATTTTAACCCATAGAATCCTAAAGGAAACTTGTTCTGACTGATCCATTAAGGGTGAAATAAAAGGAAGTGTGTGTATCTTTAATATTGTTAACATTGTAACCAGTAAATAACCAGATACAAAGTTACAGTATAGTAGAAATTCTGGTAATGGACACAATGTAATATATAGAAAACATTACTGTAAACTGTCAGTGCTTTGGGTTTTGTACAGATTGTAAATGAAACGCGTAGAGTACACGGAACACTCAATGGTACAATGATCAATAACTGAGACATGGAGGGAATCGATTAACGGCAATTACCGAAAGGACGACACAGAACTTTACAATGGAGAAAGGAATAAACACAAGGCCAGTTCCAGAGAAAACATTACCAGCCTCAATCAATAGGAATCGCATAATAATGTGAACAGCTAAAGAACCAATCAGGGTGCTTGCTACATTCCCAGCACCAATGGGGTTTAATAGCAGAACGGGAATTAACTCTCTGTGTGATGGTTCTACCTACCCTGTCTGTCTACATCGAACTATACAACCTAACACAATGCAGGTTAGCAATGGGTTAAATTCCTTCATATGGAGAACTATGTATGGACCTTATTCAACCTCAAATACAATAATAGACTGTACTGTATGCAGATACAAACTGCCATATTGCTTCCCTTACACAGTACAGTATGAGGGTATAGATTATTGTGTGAACAGAACATTCCTTCTCTGTATATTTATATTTATACATATGGGTGGGAGCTGCCATATTGTTTCCCTTAGACAGTACAGTATGAGGGTATAGCGTTTTGTGTGAACAGAACATTCCTTCTCTGTATTTTTATTTATACAAATGGGTGGGAGCTGCCATATTGTTTCCCTTAGACAGTACAGTATGAGGTATAGCTTATTGTATGTACAGAACATTCCTTCTCTTTATATTTATACATATGGGTGGGAGCTGCCATAGACAGTACAAGTATGGGGGTATAGCTTATTGTGTGTACATAACAGTCCTTCTCTGTATATTTATATTTATACCTATGGGTGGGAGCTGCCATATTGTTTTCCCTTAGAACAATACAGTATGAGGGTAGCTTATTGTGTGTACAAACATTCCTTCTCTGTATATTTATACATATGGGTGGGAGCTGCCATATTGTTTCCCTTAGACAGTACAGTATGAGGGTATAGATTATTGTATTACAGAACATTCCTTCTCTGTATATTTAATACATATGGGTGGGAGCTGCCATATTGTTCCCCTTAGACAGTACAGTATGAGGTATAGCTTATTGTTGTACAGAACATTCCTTCTCTGTATTTTATATTATACATATGGGTGGGAGCTGCCATATGTTTCCCTTAGACAGTACGGTATGAGGGTATAGCTTATTGTGTGTACAGAACATTTCTTCTCTGTATATTTATACATATGGGTGGGAGCTGCCATATTTGTTTCCCTTAGAATACAGTATGGGGTATAAGCTTATTGTGTGTAAGAACATTTTCCCCCTTTCCCCCCTCTGTAAATTTATATTTATACATATGGGTGGAGCTGCATATTGTTTCCCTTAGACAGTACAGTATGAGGGTATAGATTATTGTATGTACAGAACATTCCTTCTCTGTATATTATACATGGGGGGGAGCTGCCATATTGTTCCCCTTAGACAGTACAGTATGAAGATTAGCTTATTGTTGTACAGAACATTTCCTTCTCTGTATATTTTGTATATATGGGTGGGAGCTGCCATATTGTTTTTCCCTTAGAACAGTCAGTATGGGGTATAGCTTATTGTATGTACAGAACATTTCTCTTTGTATATTTACACATATGGGTGGTAGCTGCCATATTGTTTCCCTTAGACAGTACAGTATGAGGTATAGCTTATTGTATGTACAGACATTTCTTCTCTGTATATTTATACATATGGGTGGGAGCTGCCATAGACAGTACAGTATGGGGGTATAGCTTATTGTGTGTAACAGAACATTCCTTCTCTGTATATTTAATTTATCCTATGGGTGGGAGCTGCCATATTGTTTCCCTTAGCATACAGAATGAGGGTATACTTATTGTGTACAGAACATTCCTTCTCTGTATATTTATACATATGGTTGGGAGCTGCCATATTGTTTCCCTTAGACAGTACAGTATGAGGGTATACTTATTGTACGTACAGAACATTCCATCTCGTATATTATATTTATACTATGGGTGGGAGCTGCCATATGTTTTCCCTTAGACAATACAGTATGAGGTTAGCTTATTGTTGTGTACAGAACATTCCTTCTCTGTATATTTATACATATGGGTGGAGCTGCCATATTGTTTCCCTTAGACAGTACAGTATGAGGGTATAGATTATTGTATGTACAAAATTCCTTCTCTGTATATTTATACATATGGGTGGGAGCTGCCATTGTTTCCCCTTAGACAGTACAGTATGAGGGTATAGCTTATTGTGTGTACAGAACATTCCTTCTCGTATATTTATATTTATACATTGGGTGGGAGCTGCCATATTGTTTCCCTTAGACAGTACGGTATGAGGTATAGCTTATTGTATGTACAGAACATTTCTCTCCTGTATATTTATACATATGGTGGGGAGCTGCCATATTGTTTCCCTTAGAAGTACAGTATGAGGGTATAGCTTATTGTGTGTACCGAACATCTTCCTTCTCTGTAATTTATATTTATACATATGGGTGGGAGCTGCCATATTGTTTCCCTTAGACAGTACAGTATGAGGTATAGATTATTGTATGTACAAACATTCCTTCTCTTCTCTGTATATTTATACATATGGTGGGAGCTGCCATATTGTTTCCCCTTGACAGTACAGTATGAAGATATAGCTTATTGTATGTACAGAACATTCCTTCTCTGTATATTTTATATATGGGGGAGCTGCCATATTGTTTCCCTTAGACAGTACAGTATGGGGGTATAGCTTATTGTATGTACAGAACATTTCTTCTTTGTATATTTACACATATGGGTGGGAGCTGCCATATTGTTTCCCTTAGACAGTACAGTATGAGGGTATAGCTTATTGTATGTACAGAACATTTCTCTCTCTGTATATTTATACATATGGTGGGGAGCTGCCATAGACAGTACAGTAGGGGGTATAGCTTATGTGTGTACAGAACATTCCTTCTCTGTATATTTATTTATACCTATGGGTGGGAGCTGCCATTTGTTTCCCTTAGGCAATACAGAATGAGGGTATAGCTTATTGTGTGTACGAACATTCCTTCTCTGTATATATTTATACTATGGGTGGGAGCTGCCATATATGTTTCCCTTAGACATTACAGTATGAAGGGTATAGCTTATTGTACGTACAGAACATCCTCCATCTCTGTATATTTATATTTATACATATGGGTGGGAGCTGCCATATTGTTTCCCTTAGACGGTACAGTATGAGGGTAGAGTTTATTGTATGTACATACAAATTCCTTCTCTGTATTTATACATATGGGGGGAGCTGCCATAGTGTTTCCCTTAGACAGTACAGTATGAGGGTATAGCTTATTGTGTGTACAGAACATTCCTTCTCTGTATATTTTATACATATGGGTGGGAGCTGCCATATTGTTTCCCTTAGACAGTCAGTATGAGGGTATAGCTTATTGTATGTACAGAACATTCCTTCTCTGTATATTTATACATAGGGTGGGAGCTGCCATATTTTCCCCTTAGACAGTACAGTATGAGAGTAACTTATTGTGTGTACAGAACATTCCTTCTCTGTATATTTATATTTATACATATGGGTGAGCTGCCATATTGTTTCCCTTAGACAATACAGTATGAGGGTATAGCTTTATTGTGTTACAGACATTCCTTCTCTGTATATTTATACATATGGTGGGAGCTGCCATATTGTTTTCCCTTAGACGTACAGTTGAGGGTATATTATTGTATGTACAGAACATTCCTTCTCTGTATATTTATATTTATACATATGGGTGGGAGCTGCCATATTGTATCCCTTAGACAGTACGTAATGAGGTATAGCTTATTGTATGTAATAACATTCCTTCTCTGTATATTTATATTTATACATATGGGTGGGAGCTGCCATATTGTTTCCCTTAGACAGTACAGTATGAGGTATAGCTTATTGTATGTACAGAACATTCCTTCTCTGTATATTTATACTATGGTGGGAGCTGCCATATTGTTTCCCTTAGACAGTACAGTATGAGGGTATAGCTTATTGTATGTACATACATTCCTTCTCTGTATATTTATATTTATACATATGGGTGGGAGCTGCCATATGTTTTCCCTTAGAAAGTACAGTATGAGGGTATAGCTTAATGTACATAACATTCCTTCTCTGTATATTTATAATTTATCTATGGGTGGGAGCTGCCATTTGTTTTTCCTTAGACAGTACAGTATGAGGGTATAGCTTATTGTATGTACAGACCATTCCTTCTCTGATATTTTTATTTTATACATGGTTTGGAGCTGCCATATTGTTTCCCTTAGACAGTACAGTATGAGGGTATAGCTTATTGTATGTACAGAACATTCCTTTCTGTATATTTAAGATATGGTGGGAGCTGCCATATTGTTTCCCTTAGACAGTAACAGTATGAGGGTTGGCTTATTTGTATACAGAACATTCCTTCTCTGTATATTTATACATATGGGTGGGAGCTGCCATATTGTTTCCCTTAGACAGTACAGTATGAGGGTATAGCTAATTGTATGTACAGAACATTCCTTCTCTGTATATTTATAATTTGGGTGGGAACTGCCATATTGTTTCCCTTAGACAGTACAGTATAGGTATAGCTTATTGTGTGTACAGAACATTCCTTCCTGTATATTTATATTTATACATATGGGTGGGAGCTGCCATATTGTTTCCCTTAGACAGTACAGTATGAGGTATAGCTTAGTGTGGTACACCATTCCTTCTCTGTATATTTATACATATGGGTGGGAGCTGCCATATTTTTCCCTTAGACAGTACAGTATGAGGTATAGCTTATTGTTGTACAAACATTCCTTCTCTGTATATTTATACATTTGGGTGGGAGCTGCCATATTGTTTCCCTTAGACAGTACAGTATGAGGGTATAGCTTATTGTGTGTACAGAACATTCCTTCTCTGATATTTATATTTATACATATGGGTGGGAGCTGCCATATTGTTTCCCTTAGACAGTACAGTATGAGGGTATAGCTTATTGTGTGTACAGAACATTCCTTCTCTGTATATTTATACATATGGGTGGGAGCTGCCATAGTTGTTTCCCTTAGATAGTACAGTATGAGGGTATAGCTTATTGTGTGTACAGACATTCCTTCTCTGTATATTTATATTTATACATATGGGTGGGACTGCCATATTGTTTCCCTTAGACAGTAACAGTATAGGGTTAGCTTATTGTGTGTACAAACATTCCTTCTCTGTATATTTATACATATGGGTGGGAGCTGCCTATTGTTTTTCCCTTAGACAGTACATTATGAGGGTAATGCTTATTGTATAGTACAAACATTCCTTCTCTGTAATTTATACATAGGGGTGGGCTGCCATATTGTTCCCCTTAGACAGTACAGTATGAGGGTATAGCTTATTGTGTGTACAGAACATTCCTTCTCTTTATATTTATACATATGGGGGGAGCTGCCATATTGTTTCCCTTAGACAGTACGTATGAGGGTATAGCTTATTGTGTGTACAAAACATTCCTTCTCTGTATATTTATATTTATACATATGGTGGGAGCTGCATATTTGTTTCCCTTAGACAGTACAGTATAGGGTATAGCTTATTGTGTGTACAGAACATTCCTTCTCTTGTATATTTATATTTATACATAGGGTGGGAGCTGCCATAGTGTTTCCCTTAGAAAGTACAGTATGAGGGTATAGCTTATTGTTGTACAAACATTCCTTCTCTGTATATTTATACATATGGGTGGGAGCTGCCATATTGTTTCCTTAGACAGTACAGTATGAGGGTATGCTTATGTGTGACAGAACATTCTCTCTGTATATTTATACATATGGTGGGAGCTCCATATTGTTTCCCTTAGACAGTACAGTATGAGGATATAGCTTATTGTATGTACAGAACATTCCTTCTCTGTATATTTATATTTATACACTATGGGGAGCTGCCATATGTTTTCCCTCAGACAGTACAGTATGAGGGTTTGGCTTAATTTGTATACAGACATTCCTTCTCTGTATATTTATACTATGGGTGGGAGCTGCCATATTGTTTCCCTTAGACAGTACAGTATGAGGTATAGCTTATTGTATGTACAGAACATTCCTTCTCTGTATATTTATACATTTGGGTGGGACTGCCATATTGTTTTCCCTTAGACAGTACATTGTGAGGGATAGCTTATTGTGTGTACAGAACATTCCTTCTCTGTATATTTATTTTATACATATGGGTGGGAGCTGCCATATTGTTTCCCTTAGACAGTACAGTAGAGGGTATAGCTTATTGTATGTACATAACATTCCTTCTCTGTATATTTATACATATGGGTGGAGCTGCCTATTGTTTCCCTTAGCCAGTACAGTATGAGGGTATAGCTTATTGTATGTACAGTAACATTCCTTCTCTGTATATTTAACATATGGGTGGGAGCTGCATATTGTTCCCTTAGACATACAGTATGAGGGTATAGCTTATTGTGTGTACAGAACATTCCTTCTCTGTATATTTATACATATGGGTGGATGCACATATTGTTTCCCTTACACAGCCAGTATGAGGATATAGCTTATTGTATGTACAAACATTTCTTCTCTGTATATTTATTTAACATATGGGTGGGAGCTGCCATATGTTTCCCTTAGACAGTAACAGTATGGAGGGTATAGTTATTGTTTGTACAGAACATTCCTTCTCTGTTATATTTATATGTAACATATGGGTGGGAGCTGCCATATTGTTTCCCTTACACAGTCAGTATGAGGATATAGCTTATGTGTTGTACAGAACATTCCTCTCTGTATATTTATACATGTGGGTGGGAGCTGCCATATTGTTTCCCTTAGACATGTACAAGTATGAGGGTATAGCTTATTGTATGACAGAACATTCCTTCCTGTAATTTTTATACATATGGGTGGGAGCTGCCATATTGTTTCCTTAGACAGTATAGTATGAGGGAATATATTGTTGTGTGTACAGAACATTCCTTCTCTGTATATTTATACATATGGTTGGGAGCTGCCATATTGTTTCCCTTAGACAGTACAGTATGAGGGTATAGCTTATTGTATGTACAAACATTCCGTCTCTGTATATTATATACATATGGGTGGGAGCTGCCATAGTGTTTCCTTAGACAGTACAGTATGAGGTTATAGCTTATTTGTGTACAGAACATTCCTTCTCTGTATATTTATACATATGGGTGGGAGCTGCCATATGTTTCCCTAGACAGTACAGTATGAGGGTATAGCTTGTGTGTACAGAACATTCCTTCTCTGTATATTTATACATATGGTGGGAGCTGCCATATGTTCCCTTAGACAGTACAGTATGAGGGATAGTTTATTGTATGTACATACCATTCCTTCTCTGTATTTTATATTTATACATATGGTATGGAGCTGCCTATTGTTTTCCTTAGACATTACAGTATGAGGGTATAGCTTATGTGTATGAACAGAACTTCCTTCTCTGTATATTTATATTTATACATATGGGTGTGGAGCTGCCATATTGTTTTCCCTTAGATAGTACAGTATGAGGGTATAGCTTATTGTGTTACATAAACATTCCTTCTCTGTATATTTATATTTATAATATGGGTGGGAGCTGCTATATTGTTTCCCTTAGACATAACGTGAGGGTATAGCTTATTGTAACAAACATTCCTTCTCTGTATATTTATATATTGGTGGGAGCTGCCATATTGTTTCCCTTAGACAGTACAGTATGAGGTATAGCTTATTGTGTGTACAACATTCCTTCTCTGTATATTTATATTTAACATATGGGTGGGAGCTGCCATATTGTTTCCCTTAGACAGTACAGTATGGGGTATGATTATTGTGTGTACAGAACATTTCTTCTCTGTATATTTATACATATGGGTGGGAGCTGCCATATTGTTTCCCTAGACAGTACGTATGGGGTATAGCTTATTGTGTGTACAAAACATTCCTTCTCTGTATATTTATATTTATACATATGGGTGGGAGCTGCCATATTGTTTCCCTTAGACATACAGTATGAGGGTAAGCTTATTGTATGTACAGAACATTCCTTCTCTGTATATTTATACATATGGGTGGGAGCTGCCATATTGTTTCCCTTAGACAGTACAGTATGAGGTATAGCTTATTGTATGTACAGAACATTCCTTCTCTGTATATTTATATTATACTATGGGTGGGAGCTGCCATATTGTTTCCCTTAGACAATACAGTTTGAGGTGTATAGCTATTATGTGGTGTACAAACATTCCTTCTCTGTATATTATACATATGGTGGGAGCTGCCATAGTGTTTCCCTTAGACAGTACAGTATGAGGGTATAGCTTATTGTGTTGTACAGAACATTCCTTCTCTGTATATTTATACATATGGGTGGGAGCTGCCATATTGTTTCCCTTAGACAGTACAGTATGAGGGTATAGCTTATTGTGTGTACAAACTTTCCTTCTCTGTATATTTATACATATGGGTGGGAGCTGCCATATTGTTTCCCTTAGACAGTACAGTATGAGGGTATAGCTTATTGTGTTGTAACAGACATTCCTTCTCTTTATATTTTACATATGGGTTGGGACCTGCCATATTGTTTTCCCTTAGACAGTACAGTATGAGGTATAGTTTATTGTATGTACATACATTCCTTCTCTGTATATTTATATTTATACATAGGGTGGGAGCTGCCATATTGTTTCCCTTAGAAAGTACAGTATGAGGGTATAGCTTATGTACATAACATTCCTCTCTGTATATTTATATTTATACATTGGGTGGGGGCCATATTGTTTCCCTTAGACAGTACAGTATGAGGGTATGCTTATTGATGTACAACATTCTTCTCTGTATATTTATATTTATACATATGGTGGGAGCTGCCATATTGTTTCCCTTAGACAGTACATATGAGGGTATAGCTTATTGTATGTACAGAACATTCCTTCTCTGTATATTTCTACATATGGATGGGAGCTGCCATATTGTTTCCCTTAGACAGTACAGTAGGAGGGTATAGCTTATATAATGTACAGAACATTCCTTCTCTGTATATTTATATTTATACATATGGGTGGAGCTGCCATATGTGTTTCCCTTAGACAGTAACAGTATGAGGGTATAGGCTTATTGTATGACTAACATTCCTTCTCTGTATATTTATATTTATACATATGGGGTGGGCTGCCATATTTTGTTCCCTTAGACAGTACAGTATGAGCGTATAGCTTATTGTGTGTACAGAACATTCCTTCTCTGTATATTTATACATATGGGTGGGACTGCCATATTTTTCCCTTAGATAGTACAGTATGAGGGTATAGCTTATTGTGTGTACAGAACATTCCGTCTCTGTATATTTATACATATGGGTGGGAGCTGCCATATTGTTTCCCTTAGACAGTACAGTATGAGGGTATAGCTTATTGTGTGTACAGAACATTCCTTCTCTGTATATTTAAATATATGGGTGGGAGCTGCATATTGTTTCCCTTAGACATTACAGTATGTGGGTATAGCTTATTGTGTGTACAGAACATTCCTTCTCTGTATATTTAACATATGGGTGGGAGCTGCCATATTGTTTCCCTTAGACAGTACAGTAGGAGGGTATAGCTTATGTAGTGTACAGAACATTCCTCCTGTATATTTATTTTATATATATGGGTGGGAGCTGCATATTGCCCTTAGACAGTACAGTATGAGGGTGTAGCTTATTGTAGTGTACATAACTTTTCTTCTCTGTATATTACATATGGATGGGAGCTGCCATATTGTTTCCCTTAGACAGTACAGTATGAGGGTATAGCTATTGTGTGTACAAACATTCCTTCTCTGTATATTTTATATATGGGTGGGAGCTGCCATATTGTTTCTCTTAGACAGTACAGTATGAGGGTATAGCTATTGTATGTACAGAACATTCCTTCTCTGTATAATTATATTTATACATATGGGTGGACTGCCATATTGTTTCCGTTAGACAGTACAGTATGAGGGTATAGCTTATTGTGTATCCATAACATTCCTCTTCTCTGTTATTATACATATGGGTGGGAGCTGCCATATTGTTTCCCTTAGACAGTACAGTATGAGGGTATAGCTTATTGTATGTACAGAACATTCCTTCTCTTTATTATATCTATACATATGGGTGGGAGCTGCCATATTGTTTCCTTAGACAGTACAGTATGAGGGTATAGCTTATTGTGTGCCAGACATCCTTCTCTGATATTTATATCTATACATATGGTGTAGCTGCCATACTGTTTCCCTTAGACAGTACAGTATAGGGTATAGCTTATTGTATGTACAGACATTCCTTCTCTGTATATTTATATCTATACATATGGGTGGGAGCTGCCATATTGTTCCCCTTAGACAGTACAGTATGGGGGTATGCTTATTGTGTGTACAGAACATTCCTTCCTGTATATTTATATCATACATATGTGGGAGCTGCCATATTGTTTCCTTAGACATACAGTATGAGGGTATAGCTTATTGTATGTACGAACATTCCTTCTCTGTATTTTATACATATGGTGGGAAGCTGCCATATTGTTTCCGTTAGAACAGTACAGTATGAGGGAATAGATTATGTGTGTACAGAACATTTCATCTCTTTATATTTATATATCCGTTGGGAGCTGCCATATAGTTTATCTTCGACAGTACAGCCTTAAAATGGTCATGGCTATGGATGTGAGAGGGGGAAGCCACACAAGCTGTCTATTGCTAGGTCACTGGACATTACCATTATCCTGTGTCCCTGTACTGAGGTTCCCGATATCTTTTCGGCCCGTTACTTCCATTTACCACGTTGGCCCTAATAAAACGAACGTGGTGGTTAAGTGAAATCTTTACTGAGCAGTGGTAGAAATCTGGCAGCTCTCCTATTCATTACATATGCTCACACTTTGTCGAGATGGGAAGAGTGCAGGAATGCCCATTGTGGGAGGAGCCAGAGCAGGTTACTACGAATTACTTTTTGTTACTTATTTGAATCCCAGAAACCTCTGTACACTACTGTCCACAGGCTATCAGTCTACAAACTGCCATGCTGGTGGGTTAACGTGATCGTTAGTGACGTAAGTACCATAAGACTTGTAAACTCACTTCACAAACTCTAGATTTATATATTTCATTCACAGCTGCAGGTAAAGTATGTGAACCCATTGGAATTATAATAGATTGGTATAAATGTGATCTCCATCACAACAGACAATCACAGTCTGATTAAAGTAACACCACCCACTATATAAAGGAGACGTAATCTGTATAAACATCAGATAGTACCCGTCATATAGGAGAACGTTATACTAAAAACACAGGATAGTACCGTCATATAGGAACGTTATACTATACACACAGATAGTACCGGTCATAATAGGAACGTTATACTATAAACACAGAGGATAGTCCGTCATATAGAGACGTTATACTATAACACGGATAGTACCGGTCTATAGGAGAACGTTTATATCTATAAAACACAGGATAGTCCAGGTCATATAGAGACGTTATACTATAAACCAGGATAGTACCGGTCATATAGGATACGTTATACTATAAACACAGGATAGTACCCGGTCATATAGGAGACGTTATACTTAAACACAGGATAGTACCGGTCCATATAGGAGACTTTATACTATAAACACAGGATATACCGGTCATATATGGAGACATTTATACTATAAACCAGGATAGTACCGGTCATATAGGAGACGTTTATACTATAACACAGGATAGTAACGTGTCAATAGGAGACATTTACTATAAACACAGGATAGTAACCGGTCATATAGGAGACATTATACTATAAACACAGGATAGTCCCCGGTCATATAGGAGAACGTTATACTATAAAACAACAGGATAGTAACACCGGTCATATAGGAGACGTTATACTATAAACACAGGATAGTACCGGTCATATAGGAGACGTTATACTATAAACCCAGGATAGTACCTGTCATATAGGAGACGTATACATAAACCCAGGATAGTACCGGTCATATAGGGAGACTTATACAAACCCAGCTATTACCTGTCATATAGAGACATTATTTAAACAAAGGATAGTACCCGGTCCATATAGGAGGACTTATACTATAAACCAGGAAGTACCGTTCATATAGAGACGTATACTATAAACACAGGATAGTCCGGTCATATGGAACGTTATACTATAAACACAGGATAGTACGGTCATATGGAGAATTATACATAAACACAGGATAGTAACCGGTCATAGATGAGAACATTATACTATAAACCAGGATAGTACCGGTCATATAGGAACTATATACTATAAACACAGGATATCCCGGTATATAGGAGACGTTATACTATAAACACAGGATAGTACCGGTCATATAGGAGACGTTATACTATAAACAACACGGATAGTACCGGTCATATAGGAGACATTATACTATAAACACAGGATAGTACCGTCATATAGGAACTTATCACAATAACACAGAGAGATGGTCATATAGAGACATTATACTATACACCCAGGATAGTACTGGTCATAAGGAGACGTTATACTATAACACAGGATAGTACTGGTCATATAGGAGACATTATACATAAACACAGGATAGTACTGTGTCATATAGAGACATTATACATATAAACCAGGATAGTACTGGTCTATAGGAACATTATACTATAAACACAGGATATTACTCCGGTCATATAGGCGGACTTATACTATAAACACAGGATAGTAACCGGTCAAAGTAATAGGAGACTTATACTATAACACACAGGATAGTACCGGTCATATAGGAGACTTATACTATAAACACAGGTAGACTGGTCATATAGGAGACTTATACTATAACACAGGATAGATACTGGTCTATAGGAGACATTATACTATAAACACAGGATAGTACGGTCATATAGGAGACATTATACTATAAACACAGGATAGTACCGGTCATATAGGAGACATTATACTATAAACACAGGATAGTACCGGTCATATAGGAGACATTATACTATAAACACAGATATAGTACCGGTCATATAGGAGACATTAATACTAAAACAACAGAGATAGTACCGGTCATATAGGAGACATTTACTATAAACACAGGATGTACCGGTCATATAGAGACATTATACTATAAACACCAGGATATGTACCGGTCATATAGACATTATACTATAAACACAGGATAGTACGGTCATATAGGAGACATTATACTATAAACACACAGGATAGTACCGGTCATATAGGAGACCATTATACTATAAACACAGGATAGTACGGTCATATGAGACATTATACTATAACACAGATAGTACCGGTCATATAGGAGACTTATACTATAAACACAGGATAACTGGTCATTAGGAGGACTTATACTATAAACACAGGATAGTACTGGTCATATAGGACATTATACTATAAAACACAGGATACGACTGGTCATATAGGAGACGTTATACTATAAACACAGGATAGTACCGGTCATTAGAGACATTATACTATAAACACAGGATAGAACTGGTCATATAGGAGTACGTTATACTATAAACACAGGATAGTACCGGTCATATAGGAGACATTTACTATAACAACAAGGATAGAACTGGTCATATAGGAGACGTTATACTATAAACACAGGATAGTACCGGTCATATAGGAGACATTATACTATAAACACAGGATAGAACTGGTCATATAGGAGACGTTATACTATAAACACAGGATAGTACCGGTCATATAGGAGACATTATACTATAAACACAGGATAGTACCGGTCATATAGGAGACATTATACTATAAACACAGGATAGTACTGGTCATATAGGAGACTTATACTATCAAACACAGATAGTACCGTCGCTATAGGAGACATTATACTATAAACACAGGATATAACTGTCATATGGAGACGTTATACTATAAACACAGGATAGTACCGGTCATATAGGAACTTATACTATAAACACAGGATAGTACCGGTCCATATAGGAGACATTATACATAAACACGGATAGTACTGGTCATATAGAGACTTATCTATAAACACAGGATAGTACCGTCATAATAGGAGACTTATACTATAAACACAGGATAGTACGGTCATATAGGAGACATTATACTATAAACCAGGATAGTACCGGTCATATAGGAGACGTTATACTATAAAACAGGATAGTACCCGGTCATATAGGACTAGACATTATACTATACCACAGGCTTATAACCGGTCATATAGGAGACGATTATACTATAAACACAGGATAGTACCGGTCATATAGGAGACGTTATACTATAAAACAAGGATGTCGGTATATGGAGACATAACGATAACCAGGATAGTAACGGTCATATAGGAACGTTATACTATAAACACAGGATAGTACCGTCATAGGAACTTATACTATAACACAGATAGTACCGTCATATAGGAGACATTAACTATAACACAGGATAGTCCATATAAGCAAACACAAATCACCACGTGCCAAGTGCTGCCACCTACAAACATCTCTCACCCTCCATTGATAATCAATATGGACTCTCCAACTCAACAGAGGTGTGAAAATGTTTTTCAAATTCAACAATTCTTTGTCTGTAGAGGGCGCTACTCTCCCATCACAGTATCACAATATTACGTCCACATTTTTTTTAGAGGCAAAAGGTTCAGCCCACAACAGGTAGTATTATTATTATAACTACGGTCATTGTTACTCCTACATTTATTGTTACTACTACCAATCATTATTGATTATCAATACTAAAGTATTACTTCTACAGTACTGATTATACTAACCACATTATTACAATTTCATAGCATTACTAAATCAATTATTTTTACTAAAGTATATTCACTAAGATTACTATTATTAGTCTTATTATTACTACTACAGTCATCTTTTATTATTGCTACGTAATTACTACAACAAAAATGATTACGATTCCTACATTTATCATTACTACAGTAACAACAACAGTACTTATTATTGATACAGTAATACATTATTACTAGTCATTACAACTACAGTAATTCATATATAGCTACAGTAATTACTAATCATTTTATTACTCAAACTACAGTATTTTTTCTACAGAATATTATTTCTACAACTACAGTAATCTTATTATTTTCAACTACGAAATTATTACAGCTACATAATTATTATTGCTACGTAATTACTACAGTCATTATTATTATTATTACTACTGCAGTCATTATTACTATAATTTTATTCCCTATTTGACTTTAAACCCAACATGAGGCTCCACTGTTCATACCCATTCTTGCTTTACTAAGCATCTCCAGAATATCGTAAGCACTGGGGCGGAGCCCATTTTACCGCGCTCTACTCTACTCTCCTCTTCTTGGCTTTTTCCGACTCCCTGCTGAACAACTCTATAAAGGGAAACACAAAATAATGTATCATCTATCTATATGGAATAGCTATATCATTATGTGTAAAACACAGTTACTACAACTTTTAAACAGAGAAATATATTAACTGTTATCAAACATCAGCATTCAGGATAATCCTGCAGATCCGAGTATAGACCCAACGCAATTTCCAATTCAAACTAATTAGACAACCTGAGACCCTATACAGGATCCAGATTAACATGCCTATGTTCATCCTTATTAGTATTACTACGGCAAGTTCCAGATATACATCACCAAGGGGTTAGGACTTGGAGCACAGGATACTGATTAGCTTTATAGGAGTGTAGACTTAAAGCTCCCCACATGAAATGAATGGAGCCTTCTTATACACCGAAGGTACCTTACAGCCTAAAAATTATTAAATAGCATTGGCCTAATAATCTAACCTATATACTTAGTTCTTACTCCCAGAGAAATGGGCAGGGACATGCAAAGTATCACATTTATAGCCCTGTAGCTTAGCATGTGTCTAGATGTAATACAGCCTAATGGCTGTAATAGAGCTGTTTGAAAACTACAAACCCCAGAATTCTCTGTTTGCAGTAAGTTTCTACTAATATTGTGTACTACGCATGTGGTCCAGATGCTATACAGCACTAATGGTCGAGCAGGGTGTGTGAACTTGGCACCTTTAACATTTTTGAAAACTACAAATCCCGCATTCTCTGTTTGCAGTAAGTTTCTTCTTTATGTCCATTGGCTTGAATGTATAAACAGATGTAATACAACCTAATGATATAGAGCGTGGTTGTTAAAGTTTTCACAAACTACAACTCCCAGCATTCCCTGGCTGCACAGATTGCTGGAAAACTTAGCTTAGCTCATATATCCTGGAATAAAGCATTATATAGGTCCCTAAAGGCAGCAGGAGTCACTCCCTTTCCTATTCCACCTACCTGCCAGCTAGAATCCAGGGGCCTAGGTGGAATCACCTCGGGTCTGAGAATAGACCCAGGCAATCCTGCCACAATGTGCATTCAATCTACCACTCAATTGGGTGACGTGAGACCCTATACAGTATCCAGATTAACATGCTAACGTTCATACTTTTATGTACCACAGCAGTTTCCAAATTTACAATCAGTATTGGGTTAGTACTTGGGGACACGGACACTGATTGGCTTTATAGGTTAAGGTTGAGGGTTAAGGAGCTAAAGCTCCCCACAGATTGTAAATGAAATGTAGCCTTCTTATAACGAAGGTACCTCACAGCCTCATGTTTAATGCATTGACCTTATAACCTAACATATAACACACATATCCCCCCTCCAGGTTACCTAGAGAAACATGCAAAGTAACATTTTTATATCCTCTTTCCTACATACCACACATCTGTAGCATACAAGAAATGTTTTTTTTTGGTTTGCTAAACTGTCGCATGTTTTACAAACCGCAGATCATTGGATGTTATCACTGACATTACCAACTTCCTTTCAGTATCCACATGGACACAGGCTTGTGGGTTTAACCTCCCGTTTTGACTTCCCGTATTAAATAGGAAAATCAGCTCTGTAGTACTTTAATATTTGGTGTAAGTTGTATATTTTGTCTTGTACCTAATAGAAGGCAGTGCTATACTTATTACATGGTAATAGTGAGATAGTACACACATACAATATATCCTTTCCTATATGCACATAACAACCCTTATTGTATTTGTATATATATATATATATTATTATATTAATATACAACACAAACACACAGTTTTTTTTTCTGGGTCCAGACTGTGACATTTAGAATTTAATTTCCCAGCATTCCTCACATGTAAATACCCCCATTAAACAAGCTGTGTGCGCGGACCTGCCCTGTCATACGAGAGATCATGACTGCGGACGCTGATGGCATGCCAGGAGTTGCCATCTGACAATTTACTGCAACTGTCAATCATTCAAAGTCCCTATATCTGCAGGACAAAGAGTCTGTTCTGCCCAATCCCTGTAAAGATCATTGAAGCTTTCGGTAAATAGATTTTTATTTCTCCTCCCCTCCCCTGACACCTTTATTGGCTCTACACACAGATAGCACAAGACCTTTAACACGGAGAGAACATTGCAGATTTACATATGGAGCAAAAGGTCACGCCTATACGTTTTAAAGTTTTTAGCTAAATATACAATAATTACAACAAATCATTTCCTTTCTAACTATCCCCAACCCAAGGATATTTTTGTGAACAAACAAATTCCAATCCCAAAATACACACGTGTGAAGGCAATTCTAATCACCTCCCCCCTGTAACCACTGGCTCAAACATGCTCAGTTTGATTTACCCCATGACCAGCCCCCAAATTCACACAGACGGAAAATCAGCAATATTGGGAGTTTTACTAAGCTTTCGACTAGTGGGTTATTGGGGATCCTGCCAACTGTATATCTCCATTTACACTTAGTCAGGACCTGCCATATGATCATTTGATAGGTGATTCTCATTGTTTAGTCTTAAAAGGGTTGGGTTTCAACATAACATACATTTTTCACATTACCATAAAAATAAGAAGCTTATATAAAGGGTCCAGACTAGTGTAAACAGCTAGAATTCCACACCGCTCGTAAAAGGATTCTGGGTAACGTTTTTGTAGAGCGCTAAGCTGGTATAAAAGCTTGTGGAAATGTCGTTCCTTCTCCAACTAACGAAAAAGAAACATTGTACTCACTGCATCTCAAGTTTTTGGAGATTCTCTGGCATCGTCTTGTCCAAAAACCAGATACTGTAAATGGTCACTGATCACAGACAAAAGGGAAAAAGAAATTAAGCTTTCCAGGTAATCAACTCCCCTTTAAAAACCTTTAACGGTCACCTGTGGTCTCCAAACAGTTCGGTAAAATAAAAACTTGGCAGTTTTTCCCCTTAACATGAGCACTGATCACATCTATGCTGGTGAACAGGAGCATGAGAATGTTCAAACTTCCTGCTTGAGGATATCACCTGACTCCCGCTCCTCCCCTGTCCCCAGTGGGCAGAGCTGCTCACCTAAGTTTAATGCTGGAATAGACGTGAATGTCCTGCACAGTATTAAAAAAAAAGAAAGAAGGACAATATTACACTGCTAAATTCCATCATATACTTTTTACCCCAAGATGTGACCTCATGGTGACAACCGGAAAGGATTTAATTTAATCCTATTTTGTGCGTGAGACTATTGGTTACACCCCATTAAATGGGAAGAATAAACCTTACACACTCATTGAACACAATCATACCATCATTAATACCAATAATTAACAGGACGTGTATCAAGTATAGATTTTTACACTGTTTGTTTATCATGTTCTTTTCCAATTACATTACCTTGTGGCCACATACCCACAGTAAACCCTCATGGAAGTCCGCCGGCGTACTATCTACCCCACGTGTTAATACCATCTGGTGTCCAGTATACGGTCTGCATTGCCACGGTGACCAATTTTTAACCCACACAGCCGCCGTGCCTAGAGCGCGCAGCTGCACATCTATAAAATACCGTCACATTTAATTTCCCTTTAACACTTTCTTGAGATCACCAGACTTTCGTATTGACCAAATCACCGTCTACCCCCCTGCCCAGAATAGGGATGGAAAAAATAGGAGATGATAGAGGATCCCAAATGATCCTTAACACAATCCCAAAACACATGTCTTTGACCAGGGTAAAGAGTTTCCTAATTTATATCTTACCAGCTAAACTGATTAACTCCATCACTACACTGCAACAAGGTGGAATATCTGCACGCCAGCGACGAGGTCCCCGTATGCCACCTGGAACGAAGCGAATATCAATGGTTGGGCACGTCCTTTCAGATAGCACCAGAACAAGGTAAGTACTTTGACATTAAGCCAAAAAAGGACATATAGGGTGGTCGTCCTGGTATGCGGGGACACGTCACTTTAACTTACAAGCTGGGTCGCGGCAGTAACCTCTCTGCCAACGCCAGGCGCGTAACCTCTGCTGCAGACGACCATCGCCGCAGTAACCTCTGCTGCCAACAGTCCAGGCGCAGTAACCTCTGCTGCAGACGACCGCAGGCTGGCAGTACCTCTTGCTGCAACGCCAGGCGTCAGTAACCTCTCGCTGCAAACCAGGCGCAGTAACCTCTGCTGCAAACGCCAGCTGCATGTACACCTTTGTGCGCACGCCAGGCGCAGTAACCTTGCTGCAACGCCAGCGCAGTAACCTTTGCTGCAACCCGCCAGCGCGCTAACTTGTCAACGCCAAGACCTTCTGCTGCAACGCCGGCGCATAACCTTTGCTGGCACGCCACGGCGCAGTAAACCTCTTGCCTGCAAACGCCAGGCGCAGTCTTTGCTGCAACGCCAGTGCGCAGTAACCTTGGCACCGCACCGGAACCTTTGCTGCAAATCTAACTCCACCGCAGATAACCTTTGGCTGCACAACCCACGCGCAGTTAACCTTTGCTGCACACTCCACGCGCATCCTTGCGCCGAGAGAGAACTGTAACGCCGCTATAACCTTTGCTGCACTCCACGCGCACCGTACGATGACCTTTGCCTGCAACGCCAGCGCGCAGTAACCTTTGCTGCAAACCCACGCCACGCTGCATGTAACCTTGTGCGTAGCCTAACCCATACTCACTGCAGAACCTTTGCTTGCTGTACTGGCATAACTCTGCACCTATGCGCAGTAACCTTTGCTGCAACGCTACGCGCAGTAACTTGTGCCTTGCAACCGCTACCCAGTAACCTCTTCGCGTGCATCACTATGCAACGCTGCGACGCCGTACCGCGTAACCTTTCCTTCTACGGCTACGCCTAGTAACCTTCCGTCAATCTGCTGCCGTCCTAGTAAACCTTTCCTTCAAACGCCTCTCACGTAACCTTCCTTAGTTAGGACCTTCCTTCACACGAATACCTGTTCACTCAGCCTAGTAAATTTCCTTCAACTCTACGCCCTAGTACCTTTCCCTTCAACTCTCACACCCTATAACTCTTTCCTTCAACTCTATCGCCTAGTAACCATACCGCAACGCTACTCATAGTACCTTTACCCAACGCTACTCATATAACTCTTGCCGCAACGCTACTCATAGTAAACCATTGCCGGCATCGCTACTCATAGTAACCCTTGGCACCGCACCCACGCTACTCCATAGTAAACCATTAACTAAGTCAACCCTACTCATGTAACCCTTACTAGCAACGCTACACATAGTAACCCAACAATATACTGCGAGCGTTTACACATACCTAACTAACCCTACATGCAATGCTACCATAGTAACTATTACTGCCAGACTCCTACTCAATAGACCATTACTGCCATGCTACTTTCAAGTAACCATTACTGCAACCCCTACTCATCAGTAACGCATTGCGTCAACTCGCATACACATATAACCCTTCGCACAGCAACGCTAACTCAATATTAAACTCATTACTGCAACTGCTACTCATAGTAACCATGTACTGCAACGCTACTCAATATTAACCATTACTGCAACGCCTACTCATAGTACCATTATACTGCAACGCTACTCATAGTCACCATTACGCAACACTGGTACATTACGCTACCATAGTAACCATTACTGCCACGCTACTCATAGTAAACCATTACTGCACGCTACACAGGTAACCATTACTGCAACGTACCTACCTTCTGCAACTACTCATAGTACCATTACTGCAAACGCTACACATAGTAACCATTTGCTGCATAACCCTACTCCATATAACGCATTGCTGCACGACTACATCTAGTAACCCTAGACGGCAACCTACTCATAGTAAACCATTACTGCAATGCATTGCTACTCATAGTAACCATTACTGCAACCCTACTCATAGTAACCATTGCTGCAACCCACAACACACATAGTAAACCATTACTGCTCAACGCTACACATAGTACCATTACTGCGAACGGCTACTCATAGTAACCAGTTACGTCAGCACGCTACTCATAGTAAACCAATGAGTAACTCTCTAACCATTGCAACGCTACTCATATACCATTACTGGAAACCCGCCTTTTAACTCATAGTACCCCATTACTGACCGCTACTCTATCAACCATTACTGCACACGCTACTCATAGTAACCATTAGCCCGATGCATAGTACCGCTGCAACCTCTCACAGTAACCATTAACTGCAAACGCTACTCATATAACCATTAACGTAGCAATGCTACTCATACGTAACCATTACCGCAAACGCTACCATAGTACCATTACTGCACCTCTACTCATGAGTAAACCATTACTGCACGCTCAGCTCATAGTTAGAGCCATATACGCAAACGCTACTCATCATACCATTACATCGACTGTCTCTACATAGGAACCATTACTGCACCGTCTACACATAGTAACCATTACTCTGCAATGCTACTCATAGTAACCATTATGCACCTCTACGTCATAGTAACCATTACTGCAACCGCTACTCATATAACCATTACTGGCAACCGCTACTCATAGTACCCATTACTGCAACGCTACTTCATATAACCTTACTGCACTGCTACTCATAGTAAACCATTACTGCACCGCTACTCATAGTACCAATTACTGCACCGCTTACTCATAGTAACCATTACTTACTGCCAACTCTACCATAGTAACCATTACTTACGGCAACGCTACTCAATAGTCACCATTACTGCAACGCTACACATAGTACCATTACTGAAACGCGAACTCATAATAACCATTACTTTTACTGCACGCTATTGCTGTCTAATAAAACATAAGGTTTCCTGAATCCTCAACTTGTATAAAACTTTCCTCCCTGGATCCGTGAATGGAAAACCTTTTGTTTAGATGGCTAATGTGAGCCCATTTTTGCATTCGTCCTGTGGTCTGAGCTTCATTCAAAAACAAATTAAAACCAGCATCTGGATTCTTCCAGGCGATTGGCCGTGTCTGTGGGTCTCTAACTACGTAAATGACCAAACCTGTTTCTTGTGCTACTGGATCTCAAATGAAAGTTTTCATGAATGTTTTGGGGGGGGGGCAGGGATTGATAGTTTTTATCATCCCATCGACTGTGGAATAAACAAGATAAGTGTAACCTGACCTGGGTCCAAATTGGAGCTGTGGAAAGGATTTCTCACCGCTCCTTGCAAGGACAGCATCCGCGCGGCAAGGCTAGTGCAACTTTGGCTCAACCAACACTCGCTTGAACTGAACAATCCTCTTTTACATCTCACCTGATACCAGCCATTGGGAATGGTTTCCATTGGTTTCTGTGTCGGTGGCAAATGACATATCAACCCGGCCACGTCGCAGTAAGCTTTGCTGCAACGCCAGGCGCAGTAACCTTTGCCTGCAACGCCAGGCGGCATTAACTTTGCTGCAAACGCCAGGGCGCATAACCTTTGCTGCAACGCCAAGGCGCAGTAACCTTGCTGCACGCAGGCTCCGTAACCTTTCTGCAACGCCAGGCGGCAGTAACCTTTGCTTCAAACGACCATGCGTCGTACCCTTTGCTGCAAACGCCAGTCGCAGTAACCTTTGCTGCAAACGCCAGGCGCAGTAACCTTTGCTGCAACAACGCCGCGCAGTAAACCTTTTCTGCACCGCCAAGGCGCAGTAACCTTTTGCTGCACGCCAGCGCAGTAACCTTTGCTTGCACCACACGCTACGCGCATAACCTTTCCTTCAAACGCTACTCCTAGTAACCTTTCCCTTCAACGCTACGCCTATTAAACCTTTCCTTCAACGCTACGCCGAGTACCTTTCCCTTCAACGCTACGCCTATTACCTTTTCCTTCAACGTCTTAACGCCTAGTAAAACCTTTCTTGCACGGCGAACGCCTAGTACCCTTATCCGTCAACGCTACCTAGTAACCTTTTCCTTCACGCTGCGCTGAGTACCTTTCCTTTCAACGCATACCCTAGTAACCTTCCCTTCAACGCTACGCCTAGTAACTTTCCTTCAAGGCAACGATACGCTATAACCTTTCCTTCAACGCTCAACGCCTAGTACCCTTTCCTTTCACTCTACGCCGAGTAACATTTCCTTCAACGCTACGCCTAGTAAACCTTTCCTTCAACTCTAACCCTAGTAAACCTTTTTTCCTTCAACGCTACGCCTAGTACCTTGTCCTTCAAACTCTACCCTAGTAACCTTTCCTTCAAACCTACCCTATAACGATTAAACCGCCAAACCTACTCCATAGTACCTTTACCGCACGCTACTCATAGTCAACCATTCCATCAACGCTCCAATAGAACCAGTGCCGCAACGCTACTCTAGTAAACCATTGCCGGCACTCTACTCATAGAACCATTGCCGCAACGCTACTCATAGTAAACCATTGCCGCAGCTACTCATATTAACCATTGCCCGAACGCTACCTCATAGTAACCATTGCCGCAACGCTACTCATAGTAACCATTGCGCACTCTACTCATAGTACAACCATTGCCGTCAACGATACTCATAGTAACCATTACCGCACCGCTACACATAGTAAACCATGCCGCCCCGCTACTCATAGTAACCATTAACTGCACCGCTACACATATACCATCTTCACCGCTACACAGAGTAACATTACTGCACCGGATACACATAGTACCATTACCTGCAACGCTTACACATATAACCTTTGCTGCAACGCTACCATAGTAAACCATTGCTGCACGCTAACACATATAACCCTTAATGCAACGCTACCATAGTACCTCACTGCACAACCTAGACAAGTAACCATTGCTGAACCGCTACTCATAGTAACCATTGCTGCATCCGCTACCATAGTAAACCATTACTGCACCCTACTCAAGTAACCCTTCTGCAACGCACTCATAGAACCATTAGCTGCAACTGCACCGCTACTCATAGAACCACTTACTGCAAAACTCTACTCATAGTAAACCATTACTCTGCAACGCTACTCATAGTAACCCTTACTTGCAACGCTACTCATAGTAACCATTACTGCACGCACTCCTAGTAACCATTACGGCAACGCTACTCATAGTACCATTCTTTACTGTCAACGCTACCATAGTAACCATTACTGCAACGCTCCTCATAGTAACCATCCTGCAAACGCTATCAGAGTAACCATTACTGCTAAACCTAAACTCCTATAAACCATTACTGCAACGCTACTCATAGAACCACTTACTGCAACGCTAGACAAGCACATATAACCATTGCTGCAACCCTACTCATAGTAACCATTGCTCCAAACGCTACCTAGTAACCATTACTGCAAACCCTACTCATAGTAACCATTACTGCAAAACGCTACTCATATTAAACCATTACTGCACGCTACTCATAGTAACCATTACTGCACATCGCTACTCATAGTAACCATTACTGCACGCTACTCATAGTAACCATTACTGGCAACGCTACTCCTATAACCATTACTGCAACCCTACTCAGGTAAAACCATTACTGCAACCCCTACTCATAGTACCATTACTGCAATCCTACTCATGTAACCATTACTCAACCCTACTCATAGTAACCATTACTGCCATGCTACGCTAGTAACCATTACTACTATTACGCAACCCTACTCATAAGTAACCATTGCTTGCCACGCTAACTCATATTAACCCTTGCTGCATCAACTACCCATAGTAACTCATTACTGCAAAGCTACTCATAGTAAACCATTACTGCAATGGCTACTCATATTAACCTTACTGCAAACCGCCTATCACACATAGTAACCATTACTTCACACCCTACTCATATTAACATTACTGCAACGCTACTCATAGTAACCAATTCTGCAACTCCTACCATAGTCCATTACTGCCAAAACGCGCTATCATAGTAAACCATTACTGCAATATCTACTCATAGTAACCATTACTGCAACCGCTACACATATAACCATTCTGCATACCGCTACTCATAGTACCCCATTGCTGCAACGCTACTTCATAGTAAACCATTCTTTACTGCAACGCTACTCCATAGTAAACCATTACTGGCACCGCTACAAAACATAGTAACCATTACTGCACCGCTTACACATAGTAACCAGTCCTGCAACGCTACTCATATTACCCATTACTGCAACGCTACTCATAATAACCATTACTGCACCGCTATTCTGTCTAATAAAACATGAAGGTTTCCTGAATCCTCAAACTTGTATAAAACGTTTCCCTGGAATCCAGTGAATGGAAAACCTTTTGTTTTATTGGCGATGTGAAGCCCATTTGCATTCGTCCTGTGGTCTGAGCTTCATTCAAAAACAAATTAAAACCAGCATCTGGAGTCCTTCCCAGGCTATTGGCCGTGTCTGTGGCGCTAACTACGTAATGACCAAACCTGTTTCTTGTGCTACTGGATCTCAAATGAAAGTTTTCATGAATGTTTGCAGGGAGTTGGATAGTTTATCCCAGCGAACTGGAAATAAAACAAGATAATGGTAACTCTGACCTGGGCCAATTGGAGCTGTGGAAGGTTTCTCACCGCTCTGCCTTGACAAGCATCCGCGCGGCAAGGCTAAGTGCCTTTGGCTAAACCAACAACTCGCTTGACTGAACCAATCACATCTTTACATCTCACCTGATAAACAGCCAATTAGAGAAATGGTTTTCCATTGGTTTCTGTGTCGGTGGCAATGAACATATCAAAACAGTTTGCTAATCGGCACAATGCAAATGTCACCAAAGGCCCTTGGATCCAATGATCGGAAGGCGTAGGACGTTCACCTTACGTACAGGGGGATATAATGATCGGCCCAGGTAGGGACAGGACCTATATGTGTGTGTGGCCACCTTAGCTAGGTACAGACACGCAACTGCACCAGGTCGAATTAACGACGCCCAATCAAATGCCAATACACTAACAAATCGATGGGCGAAACAGCCATTCACCGTGCAGTGGGTATCGCGTGTGCAATCACACATCTGTACCTAATTATGGTGCCAATACACATATACGGCCCAGACCCTTCCCTACACAAACACAGTATGGACACACGTCTATGTGCGTATGCGTGCCTTGTGTGTCTGCGAGGGTGTGCGCCTGTCTGCGAGGGTGTGCGCCTGTCTGCGAGGGTGTGCGCCTGTCTGCGAGGGTGTGCGCCTGTCTGCGAGGGTGTGCGCCTGTCTGCGAGGGGTTTGGCCTGTCTGCGCGGCTGTGCGCCTGTCTGCCGAGGGTGTGCTCCTGCGCGAGGGTGTGCGCCTGTTTTTCCCCCCCCTGCCGAGGGTGTGCGCCTGTCTGCGAGGGTGTGCGCCTGTCTGCGAGGGTGTGCGCCTGTCTGCGTCGGTATGTACACGTGTATCTACAAGTATTATTACTGTATGCAATATTGCAGTGTCTGTTGCTATAGAGCCCAACTGTAGCGAACAGACATGCCTACAACACGGTCACTACAGACTGGGGAGACAATGACACCTGCCTGGTTCTCTGGCTCTGTCTCTGGTTTATACGGTGAACTAGGAAGTAATCAATGAATTGTTCCCAGACTCGGACAGGTGGATCCACTTCTGCTGTTTGGAACATGACAAGAGGCTTGATAACAGGTGAAAAGTCTCCGCTTCCCCTTTAAAGGAACAACATGAATTTCTCCAACTTCACGGCCGATTTGCTTCTAATAAAGCCCCCGATAGAGGACACAGACGGGAGATACAAAGGGAGGATGATCTACCAGACACACCTGGGGTCCTGTCTCTTTAAAGCTTTTCAAGGTAAAAAAATCCTTTTCCATTTAAATCTCCAGTGCGGACAGATAGGAATTGTAAATCGTTTGCTCTCCGGCACCAGAAGGGTTAATTTCTTAAAGAGGTAGAAGGGTTTATATTGGTTACAGAAATAAACCCCCAAAGCACTTTGCAGCTATTAGCAGATGGTTGGACTGGAGTTAAGATAGAGGGGGATTCCTACAGGTTCTAACCTCAGACAGTCTATTAGATTAAACAGACAGAGACAGCGGGAGACAGCGAGCAATGCTAGAAGGAGAGAGACAGCGGGAGACGGCGAGCAATGCTAGAAGGAGAGAGACAGCGGGAGACGGCGAGCAATGCTTAAGGAGAGAGACAGCGGGAGCCGGCAGCAATGCCTAGAAGGAGGAGAACATCGGGAGACGGCCAGCAATGCTATAGTATAGAGACAGCGGGAGACGGCGCGCACTTCTATAAGGATAGAGACAGCGGGATACGGCGAGCAATGCTAGTAGGAAGAGACAGCGGGAGACGGCGAGCAATCTATAAAAGAAGGGGAGGGACATGGAGACGGCGAGCAATGCTAGAAGGGGAGAGACATGGGAGACAGAGCAATGCTATTATTAGATATACATCGGAGACAGATCAATGCTAGTAAGGAAAGACAGCGGAATGACAGATAGTCAATGCTACAGGAGAGATACAGCGGGAGACAAGGAAGGGAAAAGCAATGGCTGTAGGATGAGACAGTGGGGACCAGCGAGCCATGCTATTAGGAGAGAGACGTGGGAGACAGCGAGCAATGCTGTAGGAGAGCGACATTGATACAGAAGAGCAATGCTAGTAAGGAGAGAGAACAGTGGGAGACCAGAGAGCATGCTAGTATGAGAGAGACGTGGGAACAGCGAGGCAATGCTAGTAGGAGAGAGACAAGTGGGAGACAGCGAGCAATGCTAGTAGGAGAGAGACGTTGGAGACAGAGATCGAATGCTAGTAGGAGAGAGACAAGTGGGAACAGAGAAGCATGCTAGTAGGAGAGAGACAGTGGAGACAGAGAGCAATGTCTAGTGGAGAGAGACGTGGGAGACAGAGAGCAATGCTAGTAGGGAGAGACAGCGGGGAGACAGAGAGCAAGCAGAAGGGAGGAGAACAGCGGGAAGACGAGAGCAATGCTAGTAGGAGAGAGACAGCGGGAGACAGAGCATGCTAGTAGCAGAGAGACAGTGGGTGAGAGAGAGCAATGCTAGTAGGAGAGAGACAGTGGGTGAGAGACAGTAAGAGACCGAGCAGTGCTACCAGGAGTGATATAGTGGGTTAGAGAGAAAGAGTGGGAGAAAGAGAGAGACTAAGAGACAGCGGGAGACCGAGAGAGCAATGCTAGTAGGAAAAAAATAGTGGGTGAGAGAGAGAGAGATGGTAAGAGACAGATACAGATTTTCCCCTATTACATTTGATGGGTCAGTACTGTAGTTTATACAGTCGGGATTAGTGTAATAGCGATATATTTACCGGACAGTAACGGGTATTTCATCCCGAGTCACTAAAAACCAGCCGTTTATTGGGATGAAATATCTCCTGGTATCGCACACACAGAAGCTGTGAAAAGGGCCCTTAACCCAATTATTTATCTATCCACCCGTTTTGGGGCACCTAGCCACCCTTCATCAGATCAGGTCCCCCGAATAAATGGGTTAAGGACCCTTCTCACAGCTTGGGTGTGAGCAACACCCACATTTTTATATTTCCTCGTATTGTGGACGTGGCAGGACATCCGGGCACATGGGGAGTGCATGTTATCTCCTTGTATGTACCATCCCGAATACTCCGGTACCAACTCTGGGGTAACAATGTACAGGTAGACGGAAGGTGAGATTTAAATACTCCTAACAACATCTAGGGTCCAATCTTGGATCCTCACAAATCCTATAAAATGCAAAAGAAAACGGAATAATCCTGGTATTTATACATAAAACCACATCCCAGCCCATGCCAGGTGCACCAAGTGTGTGTACGATGGGCTTACATTAGTCTAGTCTTTAGCAGGATCTATAGTATTTGAGGTTGAATAAAGACCGGCGTCCATCCAGTCCAACCAATCTAGCATATCCCATTTCCTGCCTAACTTTTGATCCAGAGGAATGCAAAAAACCCACCAAATTATGAAATGGGGAAAAATTCCTTCCTGACTCCAAGTGGCATGGAAATTTCCTGGATCACTCTATTTAGTTTATCCATCCCAGTAACTTGTAACATTTCCTTTGTTTGTAGACACTCATCCAGCTTTTTATTAAACTGACCATGAACCTGCCATAACCACGTCCACTGAAGACAGTTCCATAGTCTTTACCATTCTCAACAGTTACCAACCCTTTCCCAACCTCTAACTTTATGTCTCAATACAAGTACTTGTTAACATCCTTGTTTGTAAAACTCATCCAGCTTTATATTAACCTGACCATGACCTTGCCATAACACGTCCACGGAAGACAGTTCCATAGCTTACGTTCTCACAGTGACAAACCCGTTTCCCCACTCTACTTTCATGTATCAATCCGTCCTTGTTAACATTCCTTGTTTGTAGAAACTCATCCAGCTTTTATTAACTGCCAATGAACCTGCCATACAACGTCACTGAAGACAGTTCCATAGCTTTACCGTGCTCACATGACAACCCTTTCCAACTCTAACTTTATGTGATCAATCCATAACTTGTAACTTCCATTTCCTTGTTTGTAGAAAAAACTTTGCATCCAGCTTTTATTAAACTGCCCATGAACCTGCCATAACAACGTCCACTTGGAAGACGTTCCATAGCTTTACCGTTCCACAGTGCCAAAACACCCTTTCCCACTCTACTTTATGTATCAATACCAGTAACTTGTACCATCCTGTTTGAGAAACTCATCGCAGGTGGCTTTTATTAAAACTTACCAATGAACCTGCTATAACAACGTCACGGGAAGACAGTTCCATCAATAGCTTATTAAACCGTTCTCACATGTCAAACCCTTTCCCACTCTACTTTATATATCAAGCCAGTAACTTGTAAACATTCCTTGTTGTTAGAACTCATCCATCTTTTATTAAACTGACAATGCACCTGCCAAACAATGTCAACTTGGAAGACGTTCCTATCTTTAAGCTTTACGTTCTCACAGTGACAAACCCTTTCCCAACTCTACTTTATTATCAATACCATTACTTGTACATTTCTTGGTTTGTAGAAGAAACTCATCCAGCTTTTTATTAAACTGAAGACCAATGAACCCTCCATAACAATCCACTGGAAGACAGTTTCCATAGCTTTACCGTCTCAACAGTGACCAACCCTTTCCCAACTCTACTTTATATATCAATACCAGTAACTTGTAACATTCCTTGTTTGTAGTAAAAGAAACTCATCCAGCGTTTTATTAAAACTGACATTGACCTGCATAACAACGTCCACTGAAGACAGTTTCCATATCTTTAACGTTCTCACAGTGACACAACCCTTTCCCACTCTACTTTATAATCAATACGCATTAACTTGTAACATTCTGTTTTGTAGAAAGCATCCATCTTTTATTAAATGACCATGAACCTTGCCATAACCAATGTCCCCTGGAGACAGTTCCATAGCTTACCGTTCTCCACAGTGACAAACCCTTTTCCCACGTCTACTTTATATTATCAAATACAGTAACTTTGTAACATTCCTTGTTTGTGTAGAAACTCATCCAGCTTTTTATTACTGACCAATGAACCTGCCATAACAACGTCCACTGAAGAACAGTTTCCATAGCTTTAACCGTTCGCACAGTGACAAACCCTTTCCCAAAAAAAGTCCCAATCCCAAAGAAGACAACAAACAAAAACAAACAAAACTCTACCTTTATATACAATACCAGTAACTTGTACATTCCTTGTTTGTAGAAACTCATCAGCTTTTTATTAAACTGACCAATGAACTGCATAACAACGTCCCTGGAAGACAGTGTCCATAGCTTTACCGCTCACAGTGACAAACCCTTTCCCAACTCTACTTTATGTATTCAATACATAACTTGTAACATTCCTTGTTTGTAGAACTCAATCCAGTTTTTATTAAACTGACCAATGAACCTGCCAAACAACGTCCACTGGAAGACAGTTCCATAGCTTTACCGGCTCACAGTGACAAACCCTTTCCCACCTCTACTTTATCTATCACTCCATAACTTGTAACATGTCCTTGTTTGTTAGAAAAACTCATCCAGCTTTATATTAACTGACCCATGAACCTGCCATTACAAACGTCCACTGGAAGCAGTTCCATAGCTTTACCGTTCTCCCCGTGACAAACCCTGCCCAATTCTACTTTATTTATCATACCAGTAAACTTGTACCCTTCCTGTTTGTAGAACTCATCCAGCTTTATATTTAAACTGACAATGACCTGCCATAACAACGTCCACTGGATACGTTCCATAGCTTTAACCGTTCTCACAGTGAAAAACCCTTTCCCAAGCTCTACTTTATTTACAATACCAGTAACTTGTAACACTTCCTTGTTTGTATAAACTCATTCCAGCTTTTTATTAAACTGACCAATGAACCTGCATAACAACGTCACTGGAAGACAGTTCCCTATCTTTCCCGTTCTCACAGTGACAAACCCGTTGTCCAACTCGCTTTATGTATCAATACAGTAAACTTGTAACATCCTTTTTTGTAGAACTCATCCAGCCTTTTTATTAAACTGACCATGAACCTGCATAACAAACGTCCACTGGAAGACAAGTGCCATAGCTTTAACCGTTCTCACAGTGACAAACCCTTTCCCACTGTTAAGCCTAAAAACCTTTTTTCTTCAAGTCTTAGTGATTGTCCCTCGTGTTCCTTTGACATGTTCCTTTGTGAACATGCCCCATATAGTTTATTGTATGGCCCGTTAATGTTATTTATACACCGTAATCATATCCCACGCAAGCGCCTTTCTCCAGCGTACTAAATTGTACTTTCCAGTCTCTCTTCATCTTCCAAGCTCCCCATCCCCTTATTAATTTAGTTGCCCTTCTCTGCACCCTTCCATTCAAAGCATGTCCTTTTGTACCCAGGATTCGCAAAATTGCCTGCATATCCAATTAGGCCGGACCAATGCTAATGCTTTGTAAAGAGGGAGAATTACTTTTCCTCTCTTTCCCTTCCTTTTTCCTTTTCCATTCCTTCTTCCTTCCCCTCCTCGTACTTCCTTTTCTATACATTTTCCTTGTTTCCTTTCCCTTTCCCTCCCCTTTTCCTTCCTTTTCCTCTTCCTCTCCTTTTTTCCTTTACCCTCCTTTCCTTCCCTTTCCTCCCTTTCCTTCTTTTCCTTTCCTTCCTTTTCCTCCTTCCCGTCTGTTCCGTCCTTTTCCTCCTCTTTCTCCTCCCGGTAACGTCCTCATCCCCTTTTCCACCATTTTCCCTTCCCTCCTTCCTCTCCTCACATCCTTCCCTCCTCTCCTTCCTCCCCTTCTTTCCCGGTCCACTTTATCCTTTTCCTCTCCTCTGTCCCCTTTTGAAGCCCCACCTCCTCGCTTTAATACATACAATACCATGCTGGCTCTGGCTGTTGCCCGCCGGCACTGCTTGCTACTTTAAGTTGGTATCCACCACCAAACCTCCAAGTCTCCCTTTCCCAACAGGATTCACCTTAATGGCATGTCCACCCCCAAACTATAATCCCCCCAACTACTGGCCCCACCATGTGTAGTGTAATCTTAACCTCACATCCCCAGCTCCATAGGGTTCTCCCTGTAAACCCCCCCCCCCCCAAAGTCCCAAAACTAAAGTCCCAAAACTAACCACCATGAGGATATCAGGGCTCTGGCCTGCACCTTGGCCTCCGGTAGATATTTGCCATCGCATGCGGCCCTCTCCCCCCCCTCCCCCTCCCTCTTCCCTCCTCTCCCTCCCGTTCTACTCTCCTCCCCCTACGTAAATCCTTTTATATGCTGCTCCCCCATGTCTGGTACCCCAACCGCATGATTATATTTTTGCAAAAGCTCCGCAACTCTTACTTACTCCTCCTCTTTCCTCGGCTGCACTGAATGACCGGCAGCCGCTTCCGTGAATTGGCTGCCGCTCATCCAATCACAGAACGCGACTGCCTGTCCTCGCCCCCTCTCTTGCATTCTTCTCCAGCAGAGGGCCTGCGTGCCGAGGAACAGGGGAGGTAAGTAAGATTTGGGGAGCTTTTGCAACTCTAATCAGCGGTTGGGGCTACCAGACCTGGGGAGCATCCTATCACAAGTTATTTTTAAGGGTGGGACATCTTTAACACAGAGCCATTATATATACGGCACACAAGGATTTTTAAATCCAAAATGCATCACCTTCCCTTTCTCACCATTGAATCTCATACTGCCACTTAGCAGCCCAATGTGATATCTTATTCTAGATCCCCTGTAAACGATGCACATCCTCCTCTGCAGCTTTAATGGTCAACAAAGTTTTGTGGTCGTCAGCAAACACAGAAAACCTTTGCTTACAATACCCACTTCCAAATCATTAATAAATAGATAAATATAAGCAGTCCCCAACAGCAGAACCCTGTGGGCACCCCACTTAGCACTTTAGTCCATAATGATGAAGCCCCCATTAACAACTACTCTCATGCATCCTATTCTTAACCAATTTTCTATCCATGTACAAATGTGACTCCCCATACCAACATACCTTAAGCTTATTCTGAGTCGCCTATGGGGGACGTATCAAAAGCTTGCAAAATCCAAGTACATTACATCTCTAGCTATGTCAAGTCTAAATTTCTACTTACTTCCTCATAAAACCAAGCAGTTAGTTTGACAAGATCTTCCTCTAAATCATGCTGTTCCTACTTAATCAATGTTCAGTCCCTTGAAACCTCTCTAGAACATGTTCCCTTATTAAAACTTTCCAGGATCTTCCCCACCACTGCAGTTCAACTTCACAGGCCTTGTACTACCCGGCTGTGAACACGACCTTTTTGAATATTGGAATAACGTCAGCCTTTGTTTTTTTTTTTTCCAATCCAGAGCACACCACACCGACGTAGGGAATCAGCAAAACTAAGAAACAATGGCCTAGATAAAACTGACTTAGCTCCCTAAGTAACCCGATGATGTATTTTAGCCGTCCAAGTAGATTTATTAATAGTTACCCTTTCTAGTTTCTTTCTGTACCATTCCTCGGTTAACCAAATGACTTGAATCTGTATACCATTATTCTACTAGACTCTATTATTTCTGGTACTTGACTCTTTCTACCATATTACTACTATACTCCTATGATCTCTGTACTTGAATCTTTATACCATTATTACTACCATAACTCTATGGATTTGGTCTGACTCAGAATGATCATCGCGTTCACCCCTCAAAGAAAAATGTTGATATTGGTTAATCACCACCCCCCCCAAAACTACAATAGTTACAGCTGACAGATGTATGAATCTGTTTTCTAGTCAAAACGATTTTCTCCAAGCTTTTTTACAAGCTCACCCTGCCTCAGAGAGACCGCTAAGGGAAAACATTCAGAGTCATTGGGCTTTGATGTCTCTATTCTTCCATGACTGACTTGGTAACTGAAAGGACCACGGAAGCAGAAAGAGAGGTAAAGAACATCAGCCATCATTTCGGTTAGATCTTCTGGATCAACAGACAGGGTGGATATCACAGGTCAGTTATAACAGCGCAGGATCAGTTGGAATATTTTACTATAAACTAGTTTAATCTTTAATTGGAATCTGTTATGACGGTAATAAAATTAGTTTTCTGTAGATCCAGGCTGGATGAGTGTGTAACAGGTCATCCAGAACCATGTTCCAAGCGAAAACAATTCTACTCACATCATAGGCATCATTACTGTACCTTTTCATTGTGTGTCATGCAATGTGTCAATGTGAGTGTGTGTGCACATCTAAGTGTGTATGTTTTTGTGTGATACATGTGTCATTGGGTTGAGTATGTGTACGCAAAGCTTGTTTAGTACTTGCATGTGGCATAAATTGGTTACATTTTTGATTATGTAAATGTTCTGTACACACAATAAGCTATACCCCCATACTGTACTGTCTATGGCAGCTCCCACCCATATGTATAAATATACAGAGAAGAAATGTTCTGTACATACAATAAGCTATACCTCATACTGTACTGTCTAAGGGAAACAATATGGCAGCTCCCACCCATATGTATAAATATAAATATACAGAGAAGGAATGTTCTGTTCACACAATAAGCTATACCCTCATACTGTACTGTCTAAGGGAAACAATATGCAGAGAAGGAATGTTCTGTACACACATAAGCTATACCCTCATACTGTACTGTCTAAGGAAAACATATGGCAGCTCCCACCCATATGTAAAATACAGAGAAGGAATGTTCTGTACATACAATAAGCTATACCCTCATACTGTACTTTCTAAGGGAACACTATGGCAGCTCCCACCCATATGTAAAATATAAATATACAGAGAAGGAATGTTCTGTACACCAATAAGCTATACCCTCATACTGTACTGTCTAAGGGAAACAAATATGGCAGCTCCCACCCATGTATAAATATAAATATACAGAGGAATGTTCTGTACACACAATAGCTATACCCTCATACTGTACTGTCTAAGGGAAACATATGGCAGCTCCCACCCATATGTATAATATACAGAGAAGAATGTTCTGTACACCAATAAGCTATACCCTCATACTGTACTGTCTAAGGGGAACAATATGGCAGCTCCCACCCATATGTATAATAACAGAGAAGGAATGTTCTGCATACATAAGCTATACCCTCATACGTACGTCTAAGGGAAACAATATGGCAGCTCCCACCCATATGTATAAATATACAGAGAAGGAATGTTCTGTACACACAATAAGCTATACCCTCATACTGTACTGTCTAAGGGAAACAATATGGCAGCTCCCACCCATATGTATAAATATAAATATACAGAGAAGGAATGTTCTGTACACACAATAAGCTATACCCTCATACTGTACTATCTAAGGGAAACAATATGGCAGCTCCCACCCATATGTATAAATATACAGAGAAGGAAGTTCTGTACACACAATAAGTCTATACCCTCATACTGTACTGTCTAGGGAAACAATATGGCAGCTCCCACCCATATGTATAATATAAATATACAGAGAAGGAATGTTTCTGTACACACAATAAGCTATACCCTCATACTGTACTGTACTAAAGGACATATGGCAGTTCCCACCCAAATGTATAAATATACAGAGAAGGAATGTTCGTACATACAATAAGCTATACCCTCATACTGTACTGTCTAAGGGAACAATATGGCAGCTCCCACCCATATGTATAAATATCAGAGAAGGAATGTTCGTACACACAATAAGCTATACCCTCATACGTGACTGTCTAAGGGAAAACAATATGGCACTCCCCCCATGTATAAATATAAATATACAGAAAGGAATGTTCTGTAACACACAATAAGCTATACCTCATACTGTACTGTCTAAGGGAAACAATATGGCAGTTCCCACCCAAATGTATAAATATACAGAGAAGGAATGTTCTGTACATACAATAAGCTATACCCTCATACTGTACTGTCTAAGGGAAACAATATGGCAGCTCCCACCCATATGTATAAATATACAGAGAAGGAATGTTCTGTATACAAATTAAGCCAAACCCTCATACTGTACTGTCTGAGGGAAACAATATGAGCTAGCTCCCACCCATATCTTAAATATACAGAGAAGGAATGTTCTGTACATACATAAGCTATACCCTCATACTGTACTGTCTAGGAAACAATATGGCATGCAGCTCCCACCCATATGTATAAATATAAATATACAGAGAAGAATGTTCTGTACATACAATAAGCTATACCCTCATACTGTACTGTCTAAGGAAAACAATATGGCAGCTCCCACCCTCATTTAAAATATAAATATACAGAGAAGGAATGTTATGTACATTAAGCTATACCCTCATACTGTACTTTCTAAGGGAAACAATATGGCAGCTCCCACCCATATGTATAAATATAAATATACAGAGAAGGAATGTTATGTACATACAATAAGCTATACCCTCATACTGTACTGTCTAAGGGAAACAATATGGCAGCTCCCACCCTATGTATAATATACAGAGAAGGAATGTTCTGTACATACAATAAGCTATACCCTCTACTGTACTGTCTAAGGGAAACAATATGGCAGCTCCCACCCATATGTATAAATATAAATATCAGAGAAGGAATGTTATGTACATACAATAAGCTATACCCTCATACTGTACTGTCTAAGGGATACAATATGGCCCTCCCACCCATATTATAAATATAAATATACAGAGAAGAATGTTCTGTACATACAATAATCTATCTATCCATCACTGTACTGTCTGCTAAGGGAAACAATATGGCAGCTCCCACCCATATGTATAAATATACAGAGAAGGAATGTTCTGTACACACAATAGCTATACCCCATACTGTATTGTCTAAGGGAAACAATATGGCAGCTCCCACCCATATGTATAAATATAAATATACAGAGAAGGAATGTTCTGTACACACAATAAGCTATACTCTCATACTGTACTGTCTAAGGGGAACAATATGGCAGCTCCCACCCATATGTATAATATACAGAGAAGGAATGTTCTGTACATACAATAAGCTATACCCTCATACTGTACTGTCTAAGGGAAACAATATGGCAGCTCCCCCACCCTAATGTATAAATATACAGAGAAGGAATGTTCTGTACACACAATAAGCTATACCCTCATACTGTACCTGTCTAAGGGAAACACTATGGCAGCTCCCACCCATATGTATAAATATCAGAGAAGGAATGTTATGTACATACAATAAACTATACCCTCATACTGTACTGTCTAAGGGAAACAATATGGCACTCCCACCCATATGTATAAATATAATATAACAGAGATGGAATGTTCTGTACGTACAATAAGCTATACCCTCATACTGTACTGTCTAAGGGAAACAATATGGCAGCTCCCACCCATATGTTAAATATACAGAGAAGGAATGTTCTGTACACACAATAAGCTTCCCTCTTCTGTATTGCCTAAGGGAAACAATATGGCAGCTCCCACCCATAGGTATAAATATAATTACAGAGAAGGAATGTTCTGTACACACAATAGCTATACCCTATACCTACCTACTGTACTGTCTATGGCAGCTCCCACCCATATGTATAAATATACGAGAGAAATGTTCTGTACATACAATAAGCTATACCCTCATACTGTACTGTCTAAGGAAACAATATGGCAGCTCCCACCCATATGTGTAAATATACAAAGAAGAAATGTTCTGTACATACAATAAGCTATACCCCCATACTGTACTGTCTAAGGGAAACAATATGGCAGCTCCCACCCATATATATAAATATACAGAGAAGGAATGTTCTGTACATACAATAAGCTATATCTTCATACTGTACTGTCTAAGGGGAACAATATGGCAGCTCCCACCCATATGTATAAATATACAGAGAAGGAATGTTCTGTACATACAATAATCTATACCCTCATACTGTACTGTCTAAGGGAAACAATATGGCAGCTCCCACCATATGATAATATAAATTTACGAGAAGGAATGTTCTGTACACACAATAAGCTATACCTATACTGTACTTTCTAAGGGAAACAATATGGCAGCTCCCACCCATATGTATAAATATACAGAGAAGAAATGTTCTGTACATACAATAAGCTATACCCTCATACCGTACTGTCTAAGGGAAACAATATGGCAGCTCCCACCCATATGTATAAATATAAATATACAGAGAAGGAATGTTCTGTACACACAATAAGCTATACCCTCATACTGTACTGTCTAAGGGGACAATATGGCAGCTCCCACCCATATGTATAAATATACAGAGAAGGAATGTTCTGTACATACAATAATCTATACCCTCATACTGTACTGTCTAAGGGAAACAATATGGCAGCTCCCACCCATATGTATAAATATACAGAGAAGGAATGTTCTGTACACAACAATAAGCTATACCCTCATACTGTATTGTCTAAGGGAAACAATATGGCAGCTCCCACCCATATGTATAATATAAATACAGAATGGAATGTTCTTACGTACAATAAGCTATACCCTCATACTGTACTGTCTAAGGGAAACAATATGGCAGCTCCCACCCATATGTATAAATATACAGAGAGGAATGTTCTGTACACACAATAAGCTATACCCTCATTCTGTATTGCTAAGGGAAACAATATGGCAGCTCCCACCCAAGTATAATATAAATATACAGAGAAGGAATGTTCTGTACACACAATAATATACCCCCATACTGTACTGTCTATGGCAGCTCCCACCCATATGTAAATATAACAGAGAAGAAATGTTCTGTACATACATAAGCTATACCCATACTGTACTGTCTAAGGGAAACAATATGGCAGCTCCCACCCATATGTGTAAAATATACAAGAGAAATGTTCTGTACATACAATAAGCTATACCCCCATACTGTACTGTCTAAGGGAAACAATATGGCAGCTCCCACCCATATATATAATATACAGAGAGAATGTTCTGTACATACAATAAGCATATCTTCATACTGTACTGTCTAAGGGGAACAATATGGCAGCTCCACCCATATGTATAAATATACAGAGAAGGAATGTTCTGTACATACAATAATCTATACCCTCATACTGTACTGTCTAAGGGAAACAATATGGCAGCTCCCACCCATATGTATAAATATAATTTACAGAGAAGGAATGTTCTGTACACATAAGCTATACCCTCATACTGTACTTTCAAGGGAAACAATATGGCAGCAGCTCCCACCCATATGTATAATATATCAGAGAAGAAATGTTCTGTACAACAATAAGCTATACCCTCATACCGTACGTCTAAGGGAAACATATGGCAGCTCCCACCCATATGTATAAATATAAATATACAGAGAAGGAATGTTCTGTAACAACAATAAGCTATACCCTCATACTGTACTGTCTAAGGGGAACAAATGGCAGCTCCCACCCATATGTATATAAATATACAAGAGAAGGATTTCTGTACACTACAATAATCTATACCCCATACTGTACTGTCTAAGGGAAACAATATGGCAGCTCCCACCCATATGTAATAAATATACAGAGAAGAATGTTCTGTACACACAATAAGCTATACCCTCTACTGTATTGTCTAAGGAAACAATATGGCAGCTCCCACCCATAGGTATAAATATAAATATACAGAGAAGGAAGGTTCTGTACACAAAAGCTATACCCCATACTGTACTGTCTATGGCAGCTCCCACCCATATGTATTAAAATATACAGAGAAGAAATGTTCTTGTACATACAATAAGCTATACCCTCATACTGTTACTGTCTAAGGGAAACATATGCAGCTCCCCCCATATGTATAAATATAAATATACAGAGAAGGAATGTTCTGTTCCACAATAAGCTATACCCTCAG
>JAACNH010000206.1:276257-296302 GCA_019447015.1 Hymenochirus boettgeri
ACCGAGAACTGAAACCCCAAAGTTCATTAGCACAATAATAAGATCCCTGTGTTTATTGGTGGGTGAAGTGAATGGGGGTTTAGGGTGAGAGCTGAGTTATTATTGAGCAGGAGAGGGGCACAGGGCAGAGTTATAAATACCCCAAATAAAAACAAGGAACTGATCTCTCCCAGGAAACTCTGCACAAGGTCAGAACCAGAATCCACCAGAACCAGGTAAATATTGGGCCAAGCCGAGCTGTGTTCACTATGGATTTCTCTTCTACTGCAGTGATTGTAAGTTCTATGGTTAATTTTCACTTAGAACTAAACCATTATAAGTTCTGTGGGTTTTAACATATTGTAGGAGCTGCCATATTGTTTCCCTTAGACAGTACAGTATGAGGGTATAGCTTATTGTATGTACAGAACATTCCTTCTCTGTATATTTATACATATGGGTGGGAGCTGCCATATTGTTTCCGTTAGACAGTACAGTATGAGGGAATAGATTATGGTGTGTACAGAACATTTCATCTCTTTATATTTATATATCCGTGTGGGAGCTGCCATATAGTTTATCTTCGACAGTACAGCCTTAAAATGGTCATGGCTATGGATGTGAGAGGGGGAAGCCACACAAGCTGTCTATTGCTAGGTCACTGGACATTACCTTATCCTGTGTCCCCTGTACTGAGGTTCCCGATATCTTTTCGGCCCCGTTACTTCCATTTACCACGTGGCCCTAATAAAACAGAACGTGGTGGTTAAGTGAAATCTTTACTGAGCAGTGGTAGAAATCTGGCAGCTCTCCTATTCATTAACATATGCTCACCTTTGTCCGAGATGGGAAGAGTGACAGGAATGCCCATTGTGGGAGGAGCCAGAGCAGGTTACTACGAATTACTTTTTGTTACTTATTTGAATTCCCAGAAACCTCTGTAACTACTGTCCCACAGGCTATCAGTCTACAAACTGCCATGCTGGTAGGGTTAACGTGATCGTTAGTGACGGTAAGTACCATAGAGAGACTTGTAAACTCACTTCACAAACTCTAGATTTATATATTTCATTCACAGCTGCAGGTAAAGTATGTGAACCCATTGGAATTATATAGATTGGTTATAAAATGTGATCTCCATCACAACAGACAATCACAGTCTGATTAAAGTAACACCACCCACTATATAAAGGAGACGTAATCATGTTATAAACATCAGATAGTACCGGTCATATAGGAGACGTTATACTATAAACACAGGATAGTACGCGAACTATAGGAGGACGTTATACTATAAAAACAGGATAGACGGTCTATAGGAGACGTTATACTATTAAACACAGGATAGTACCGGTCATATAGGAGACGTTATACTATAAACACAGGATAGTACCGGTCATATAGGAGACGTTATACTATAAACACAGGATAGTACCGGTCATATAGGAGACGTTATACTATAAACACAGGATAGTACCGGTTCATATAGGAGACGTTATACTATAAACACAGGATGTACGGTCATATGGAGACGTTATACTATAAACAGGATAGTACCGGTCATAGGAGACGTTATACTATAAACACAGGATAGTACCGGTCATATAGGAGACATTATACTATAAACACAGGATAGTACCGGTCATAAGGAGACGTTTAACTATAAACCAGGTAGTATACCGGCATATATAGGAGACATTTACTAAAACACAGGATAGTACCGGTCATATAGGAGACATATACTATAAACACGGATAGTACCGGTCATATAGGAGACGTTATACTATAAAAACAGGATAGTACCGGTCAATAGAGAGTATACTATAAAACACAGGATAGTACCGGTCATATAGGAGACGTTTAACTATAAACCCAGGTGTACCGGTCATAAGGGCTTATAAATAAACAGGATAGTACCGGTCATATAGGAGACGTTATATACATAAACCGATAGTACCGGGCATATAGGAGACTTATACTTTAAACAAGGATAGTACGGTCATATAGGAGACGTTATACTATAAACAAGGATAGTACCGTCATATAGGAGACGTTATACTATAAAAAACAGGTAGTACCGGTCATAAGGAGACTTATACTATAAACACAGGATATACCGGTCCAATAGGAGACATTATACTATAAAACACAGGATAGTACGGTCATATAGGAGACATTAACTATACAAACACAGATGATAGTACCGGTCATATAGGAGACTATACTATAAACACCGGATAGTACGGGATATAGGAGACATTATACTATAAACACAGGATAGTACCGGTCAATAGGAGACCTATACTATAAACACAGGATAGTACCGGTTCATATAGGAGACATTATACTATAAACACAGGATAGTAGGTCATATAGGAGAATTATACTATAAACACAGGATAGTACTGGTCATATAGGAGACATTATACTATAAACACAGGATAGTACGGTATATAGGAGACATAACTATAAACACAGGATAGTACGGTCATATAGGAGACATATACTATAAACACAGGATAGTACCGGTCATATAGGAGACATTATACTATAAACACAGGATAGTACGGTCATATAGGAGACATTATACATAAACACAGGTTGTACGGTCATATGGAGACGTTATACTATAAACACAGGATAGTACGGTCATATAGGAGACGTTATACTATAACACAGGATAGTACCGGTCATATAGGAGACATTATACTATAAACACAGGATATACCGGTCTATAGGAGAGCATAACTATAAACACAGGATAGTACGGTCATATAGGAGACTTATATATAAACACAGGATAGTACGGTCATATGAGGCACATTATACTATAAACACAGGATAGTAACCGGTCATATAGGAGACATTATACTATAAACACAGGATAGGTAACGGTCATATAGGAGACATTATACTATAAACACAGGGTAGTACCGGTCCATATGAGATTATACTATAAACACAGGATAGTACCGGTCATATAGGAGACATTAACTATAAACACAGGATAGTACGGTCATATAGGAGAATTATACTATAAACACAGGATAGTACCGGTCATATAGGAGACATTATACTATAAACACAGGATAGTACCGGTCATATAGGAGACATATATAATAAACACAGGATAGTGACGGTCATATAGGAGAGCTTATACTATAAACACAGGATAGTACCGGTCATATAGGAGACATATACTATAAACACAGGTATAGACTCGGTCATATAGGAGACATTACTAATATAAAAACACAGGAGAGTATGGTCATAGGAGACTTATACTATAAACACAGGATAGTACTGGTCATATAGGAGACCATTATACTTAAACACAGGATAGAACTGGTTCATATAGGAGACGGTATACTATAAAAACAGGATAGTACGGTCATATAGGAGATTATACTATAAAACAGGATAGACGGTCATATAGGGACTTATCATAAACACAGGATAGTACCGGTCATATAGGAGACATATTATAAAACACAGGATAGACGGTCATAAGGAGACATGATTATACTATCAACACAGGATAGTACCGGTCATATAGGAGACATTATACAAAACACAGGATAGAACGGTCATATAGGAGACTTAACTATAAAACACAGGATAAGTACGGTCATATAGGAGACATTATACTATAAACACAGGATTAGTACCGGTCATATAGGAGACATTATACTATAACACAGGATAGTAACTGGTCATATAGGAGACTTATACTATAAACACAGGATAGTACCGGTCATATAGGAGACATTATATAACACAGGATAGACTGGTCATAAGAGAGTATACTATAAACACAGGATAGTACGGTCATATAGGAGACAGTATACTATAAACACAGGATAGTACCGGTCATATAGGAGACATTATACTATAAACACAGGATGTACGGTCATATAGGAGACATTATACTATAAACACAGGATAGTACCGGTCATATAGGAGACGTATACTATAAACACAGGAAGTACCGGTCATATAGGAGACATTATACTATAAACACAGGATAGTACGGTCATATAGGAGACAGTTATTGGTCATGCTAAATAAACACAGGTAGTACGGTCATATAAGAGACTAACTAAAACAAGGATAGTACCGGTCATATAGGAGACGTTATACTATAAACACAGGATAGTACCGGTCATATAGGAGACATTATACTATAAACACAGGATAGTACCGGTCATATAGGAGACGTTTCCTAGAACACAGGATATTACCGGTCATATAGGAGACGTTATAATACTAACACAGGTAGTACCGGTCATATAGGAGACGTTATACTATAAACACAGGATAGTACCGGTCATATAGGAGACGTTATACTATAAACAACAGGATATACCGGTCATATAGGAGACGTTTATACTATAACACAGGAGATACACGGTCATATAGGATATGATATAAACACAGGATAGTACCGGTCATATAGGAGACGTTACTATAATAACACAGGATAGTACCGGTCATATAGGAGACATTATACTATAAACACAGGATGTACCGTCATATAGGAGACATTATACTATAACACAGGATAGTACCGGTCATATAGGAGACGTTATACTATAAACCAGGATAGTACCGGTCATATAGGAGAATTAACTATAAACACAGGTAGTACCGGTCATATAGGAGACGTTATACATATAAACCAGATAGTACCGGTCATATAGGAGACGTTATACTTAAAAACCAGGATAGTACCGTCATATAGGAGACGTTATACTATAAACACAGGATAGTACCGGTCATATGGAGACATTATACTATAAACACAGGAAGTTACCGGTCATATAGGAGACATTATACTATAAACACAGGATAGTACCGGTCATATAGGAGACTTAACTATAAACACAGGATAGTACGGCATATAGGAGACTTTACTATAAACACAGGATAGTACGGTCATATAGGAGACATTATACTATAAACACAGGATAGTACCGGTCATATAGGAGACTTATACTATAACACAGGATAGTTACCGGTCATATAGGAGACATTATACTATAAACACAGGATAGTACCGGTCAATAGGAGACGTTATACTATAAAACACAGGATAGTACCGGTCATATAGGAGACTTATACTATAAACACAGGATAGTACCGGTCATATAGGAGACATTATACTATAAACACAGGATAGTACGCGGTCATATAGGAGACATTATACTATAAACACAGGATAGTACGTCTATTGAGACATTATACTATAAACAAGCAGGAAGTACTGGTCATATAGGAGACATTATACTATAAACACAGGATAGTACTGGTCATATAGGAGACATTATACTATAAACACAGGATAGTACTGGTCATATAGGAGACATTATACTATAAACACAGGATAGTACTGGTCATATAGGAGACATTATACTATAAACACAGGATAGTACCGGTCATATAGGAGACGTTATACTATAAACACAGGATAGTACCGGTCATATGGAGACATTATACTATAAACACAGGATAGTACCGGTCATATAGGAGACATTATACTATAAACACAGGATAGTCAGGTCATATAGGAGACATTTACTATAAACACAGGATAGTACGGTCATATAGGAGACGTTATACTATAAACACAGGTATAGTACTGGTCATATAGGAGATTCATACTATAACACAGGATAGTACTCGTCATATAGGAGACATTATACTATAACACAGGATAGTAACCGGTCATATAGGAGACAATTATCTATAACACAGGATAGTACGTCATATGGAGACATTATACTAAACACAGGATAGTACCGGTCATATAGGAGACATTATACTATAAACACAGGATAGTACCGGTCATATAGGAGACATTATACTATAAACACAGGATAGTACCGGTCATATAGGAGACATTATACTATAAACACAGGATAGTACCGGTCATATAGGAGACATTATACTATAAACACAGGATAGTACTGGTCATATAGGAGACATTATACTATAAACACAGGATAGTACCGGTCATATAGGAGACATTATACTATAAACACAGGATAAGTCCGGTCATATAGGAGACGTTATACTATAAACACAGGATATACTGGTCATATAGGAGACATTATACTATAAACACAGGATAGTACCGGTCATATAGGAGACATTATACATAATAAACACAGGATAGAACTGGTCATATAGGAGACGTTATACTATAACACAGGATAGTACCGGTCATATAGGAGACATTATACTATAAACACAGGATGAACTGGTCATATAGGAGACGTTATACTATAAAACAGGATAGTACCGGTCATATAGGAGACATTATACTAAACACAGGATATGACTGGTCATATAGGAGACTTTATACTATACACAGGATAGTACGGTCATATAGGAGACATTATACTATAAACACAGGATAGTAACGGTCATATAGGAGACGTTATACTATAAACACAGGATAGTACGGTCATATAGGAGACATTATACTATAAACACAGGATAGTACCGGTCATATAGGAGACATTATACTATAAACACAGGATAGAACTGGTCATATAGGAGACGTTATACTATAAACACAGGATAGTACCGGTCATATAGGAGACATTATACTATAAACACAGGATAAGTAAACTCTTATAGGAGACGTTATACTAAAACACAGGATAGTACCGGTCATATAGGAGACATATACTATAAACACAGGATAGTACCGGTCATATAGGAGACATTATACTATAAAACAGGATAGTACGGTCTATAGGAGACTTATACTATAAACACAGGATAGTAACCGTCATATAGGAGACGTTATACTATAAACACAGGATAGTACCGGTCATATAGGAGACATTATACTATAAACACAGGATAGTACCGGTCATATAGGAGACATTATACTATAAACACAGGATAGTCATATAATACACCATACCACACGTGCCAAGTGCTGCCACCTACAAACATCTCTCACCCTCCATTGATAATCAATATGGACATCTCCGAACTCAACAGAGGTGTGAAAATGTTTTTCAAATTCAACAATTCTTTGGTCTGTAGAGGGCGCTACTCTCCCATCACAGTATTCACAATATTACGTCCACATATTTTTTTAGAGGCAAAAGGATTCAGCCCACAAGCAGGTAGTAATTATTATTATAACTACGGTCATTGTTACTCCTACAGTTATTGTTACTACTACAATCATTATTGATTATCAATACTAAAGTAATTACTTCTACAGTAATGATTATTACTACCACATTATTACAATTTCAGCAATTACTAAATCAATTATTTTTACTAAAGTATATATCACTACAGTAATTACTATTATTAGTCATTATTATTACTACTACAGTCATCTTTATTATTGCTACAGTAATTACTACAACAAAAATGATTACGATTCCTACAATTATCATTACTACAGTAACAACAACAGTACTTATTATTGATACAGTAATAATTATTACTAGTCATTACAACTACAGTAATTCATATTATAGCTACAGTAATTACTAATCATTATTATTACTACAACTACAGTAATTATTTCTACAGTAATTATTATTTCTACAACTACAGTAATTCTTATTATTTCAACTACAGAAATTATTACAGCTACATTAATTATTATTGCTACAGTAATTACTACAGTCATTATTATTATTATTACTACTGCAGTCATTATTACTATAATTTTATTCCCTATTTGACTTTTAACCCAACATGAGGCCATCACCTGTTCATACTCATTCTTGGCTTTACTAAGCATCTCCAGAATATCGATAGAGCACTGGGCGGAGCCATTTACCGCGCTCTGACTCTTCCTCTTCTTGGCTTTTTCCGACTCCTGCTGAACAACTCTATAAAGGGAAAACACAAAATAAATGTATCAATCTATCTATATGGATATAGCTATATCATTATGTGTAAACACAGTTACTACAAACTTTTAACAGAGAAATATTATTAACTGTTAATCAAACATCAGCATTCAGGATAATCCTGCAGATCCGAGTATAGACCCACGCAATTTTCAATTCAAACTAATTAGACAACCTGAGACCCTATACAGGATCCAGATTAACATGCTATGTTCATACTTATTAGTATTTACTACGGCAAGTTCCAGATATACAGTCACCAAGGGGTTAGGACTTGGGAGCACAGGATACTGATTAGCTTTATAGGAGTTAGGACTTAAAGCTCCCCACATGAAATGAAATGGAGCCTTCTTATAACAGAAGGTACCTTACAGCCTAAAATTATTATAATAGCATTGGCCTAATAATCTAACCTATATACATGTATTTCTTACTCCCAGAGAAATGGGCAGGGACATGCAAAGTATCACATTTATAGCCTGTAGCTTAGGCATGTGTCTAGATGTAATACAGCCTAATGGCTGTAATAGAGCATGTTTGAAAACTACAAACCCCAGAATTCTCTGTTTGCAGTAAGTTTCTACTTAATATTGTGTAGCTACGGCATGTGTCCAGATGCTATACAGCCTAATGGTCTAGAGCAGGGGTGTTGAACTTGGCACCTTTAACATGTTTGAAAACTACAAATCCCAGCATTCTCTGTTTGCAGTAAGTTTCTTCTTTATGTCCATTGGCTAATGAATGTATACAGATGTAATACAACCTAATGATATAGAGCGTGGTTGTTAAAGTTTTCACAAACTACAACTCCCAGCATTCCCTGGCTGCACAGATTGCTGGAAAACTTAGCTTAGCTCATATATCCTGGAATAAAGCATTATATAGGTCCCTAAAGGCAGCAGGAGTCACTCCCTTTCCTATTCCACCTACCTGCCAGCTAGAATCCAGGGGGCCTAGGTGGAATCAACCTGCAGGTCTGAGAATAGACCCAGGCAATCCTGCCACAATGTGCAATTCAATCTAAACAGCTCAATTGGGTGACGTGAGACCCTATACAGTATCCAGATTAACATGCTACGTTCATACTTCGTATGTACCACAGCAAGTTCCAAATTTACAATCAGTATTGGGTTAGTACTTGGGAGCACAGGACACTGATTGGCTTTATAGGTTAAGGTGAGGGTTAAAGGAGCTAAAAGCTCCCCACAGATTGTAAAATGAAATGTAGCCTTCTTATAACAGAAGGTACCTCACAGCCTCATGTTATAATAGCATTGACCTTATAACCTAACATATAAACACATATCCCCCCTCCAGGTTACCTAGAGAAACATGCAAAGTAACATTTTTATATCCTCTTTCCTACATACACATCACTATCTGTAGCATACAGAAAATGTTTTTTTTTGGATTTGCTAAGACTGTCGCATGTTTTACAAACAGCAGATCATTGGATGTTATACTGACATTACCACTTCCTTTCAGTATCCACATGGGACACAGGCTTGTGGTTTAACCTCCCGTTTTGACTGTCCCGTATTAAAATAGGAAAATCAGCTCTGTAGGTAACTTTATATATTTTGTGTAAGTTGTATATTTTGTCTTGTACCTAATAGAAGGCAGTGCTATACTTTATTTAAATGGTAATAGTGAGATAGTACACACATACATATATACCTTTCCTATATGCACATACACAACCCCTTATTGTATTGTGTATATATATATATATATATATATATATATATATACACACAAACACACAGTTTTTTTTCTGGATCCAGACTGTGACATTTAGAATTTATTTCCCAGCATTCCTCACATGTAAACCCCCATTAAACAAGCTGTGTGCGCGGACCTGCCCTGTCATACGAGAGATCATGACTGCGGACGCTGATGGCAATGCCAGGAGTTGCCATCTGAACAATTACTGCAACTGTCAATCATTCAAAGTCCCTATATCTGCAGGACAAAGAGTCTGTTCTGCCCAGATCCACTGTAAAGATCATTGAGCTTTCGGTAAATAGAATTTTATTTCTCTCCCCTCCCCCGACACCTTTATTGGCTCGTAACACAGATTAGCACAAGACCTTTAACACGGAGAGAACATTGCAGATTTACATATGGAGCAAAAAGGTCACGCCTATACGTTTTAAGTTTAGGCTAAATATACAATATATTACAACAAATCATTTGCCTTTCTAACTAATCCCCAACCCAAGGATATTTTTGTGAAACAAACAAATTCCAATCCCAAAATACACACGTGTGAAGGCAATTCTAATCCCTCCCCCTCTGTAAACCACTGGCTCAAACATGCTCAGTTTGATTTACCCCATGATCCAGCCCCCAAATTCACACAGACGGAAAATCAGCAATATGGGAGTTTTACTAAGCTTTCGACTAGTGGGTTATTGGGGATCCTGCCAACTGTATATCTCCATTTACACTTATGGTCAGGACCTGCCATACTGATTCATTTAGAAGGTGAATTACATTTTTAGTCTTAAAGGGGTCAACATAACAATACATTTTTCACATTACCATAAAAATAGAAGCTTATATAAAGGGTCCAGACTGAGTGATAACAGCTAGAATTCCACACCGGCTTAGAAAAGGATTCTGGGAGTTACGTTTTTGTAGCAGCTAAGCTGGTATAAGGAATTGTGGGAAATGTCGTTTCCATTCTCACAACTAACAGAAAAAGAAACATTGTACTCACTGCATCATCAGTTTGGAGATTCTCTGGCAGTCGTCCTTGTCATAAAACCAGATACTGTAAATGGTCACTGATAAAGACAAAAGGGAAATAGGAATAAGCTTCCCATGTAATCAACTCCCCTTTAAACCTTTAAGGTCACCTGTGGTCTCCAAACAAGTTAGGGTTAAATAAAAACCTGCAGTTTTCCCCTTAAAATGAGCCCTGAATCACATCTATGGCTGTGAAACAGGATGCAGAGAATGTTCAAACTTCCTGCTTGAGTGATATCACCTGACTCCCGGCTCCTCCCCTGTCCCCAGTGGGCAGAGCATGCTCACATAAGATTTAATGCTGGAATAGACAGGAAGTACCTGCACAGACTTAAAAAAAAAAAGAAAGAAGAGAAAGAATTTACACTGCTAAATTCCAGCAATATAACTTTTTACCCAAAGATGTGACTCAATGTGACAACGGAAAGGGATTTAATTTAATCCTAATTTGTGCGGAGACTATGGTTAACCCATTAAATGGGAAGAATAAACCTTAACACATCATGAAAACAATCATACCATCAATTATACCAATAAAGTACAGGGACGTGTATCAGTATAGATTATTTACACGTGTGTTTATCAATGTTCTTTCCAATTACCATTACCTTGTGTGCCACATACCACAGTATATACATGGATCCGCCGTGCGTACTATCTACCCAGCGTGTTAATAATCTGGTGTCCGTTAAGGTCCTGCATTGCCAGGGAGCCATTTTAACACCACACGTGGCGTCTAGAGCGCAGCTGCAATCTATAAACCGTCACATTTAGATTTCCCTTTAACACTTTGGAGAACTCACAGCTTTGTAATGACCAGAAATCCTGCTACCTGACGTAGGGATGGAAACAATAAGGAGATGAGTAGAGATCCAATGATCCTTAAACACCGCTTGACCAGGGGAAAGGATTCTATTTATATCCCAGCTAAACTGCTTAACCAATCACTGCCAACAAAGGAGCGATCTCTGCCCAGCGAGAGGTCCCGTAGCACCTGGAAGAGCGACAATGGATTGGCCGTCTTCTTTCAGATAGCACCAGGAACAAGGTAAGTACTGCAAAAAAAGGATATAGGGTGGTCCTGGTAGCGGGGAATCAACGTCACTTTATCAGCTGGGCGCGCAGTAACCTCTGCTGCAACGCCAGGCGCAGTAACCTCTGCTGCAACGCCAGGCGCAGTAACCTCTGCTGCAACGCCAGGCGCAGTAACCTCTGCTGCAACGCCAGGCGCAGTAACCTCTGCTGCAACGCCAGGCGCAGTAACCTCTGCTGCAACGCCAGGCGCAGTAACCTCTGCTGCAACGCCAGGCGCAGTAACCTCTGCTGCAACGCCAGGCGCAGTAACCTTTGCTGCAACGCCAGGCGCAGTAACCTTTGCTGCAACGCCAGGCGCAGTAACCTTTGCTGCAACGCCAGGCGCAGTAACCTTTGCTGCAACGCCAGGCGCAGTAACCTTTGCTGCAACGCCAGGCGCAGTAACCTTTGCTGCAACGCCAGGCGCAGTAACCTTTCTGCAACGCCACGCGCGTAACCTTTGCTGCAACGCCACGCGCAGTAACCTTTGCTGCAACGCCACGCGCAGTAACCTTTGCTGCAACGCCAGGCGCAGTAACCTTTGCTGCAACGCCACGCGCAGTAACCTTTGCTGCAACGCTACGCGCAGTAACCTTTGCTGCAACGCTATGCGCAGTAACCTTTGCTGCAACGCCAGCGCAGTAACTTTGCTGCAACTGCCAGGCGCCAGTAACCTTTGCTGCAACGCTACGCAGTAACCTTTGCTGCAACTACGCGCAGTAACCTTTGCTGCAACGCCAGGCGCAGTAACCTTTGCTGCAACGCTACGCGCAGTAACCTTTCCTTCAACGCTACGCCTAGTAACCTTTCCTTCAACGCTACGCCTAGTAACCTTTCCTTCAACGCTACGCCTAGTAACCTTTCCTTCAACGCTGCGCCTAGTAACCTTTCCTTCAACTCTACGCCTAGTAACCTTTCCTTCAACTCTACGCCTAGTAACCTTTCCTTCAACGCTACGCCTAGTAACCTTTCCTTCAACTCTACGCCTAGTAACCTTTCCTTCAACTCTACGCCTAGTAACCATTACCGCAACGCTACTCATAGTAACCTTTACCGCAACGCTACTCATAGTAACCATTGCCGCAACGCTACTCATAGTAACCATTACTGCAACCCTACTCATAGTAACCCTTACTGCAACGCTACACATAGTAACCATTACTGCAACGTTACACATAGTAACCCTTACTGCAATGCTACTCATAGTAACTATTACTGCAACCCTACTCATAGTAACCATTACTGCAATGCTACTCATAGTAACCATTACTGCAACCCTACTCATAGTAACCATTGCTGCAACGCTACACATAGTAACCATTACTGCAACGCTACTCATAGTAACCATTACTGCAACGCTACTCATAGTAACCATTACTGCAACGGAGACGGCGAGCAATGCTAGAAGGAGAGAGACAGCGGGAGACGGCAAGCAATGCTAGAAGGAGAGAGACAGCGGGAGACGGCAAGCAATGCTAGTAGGAGAGAGACAGCGGGAGACGGCGAGCAATGCTAGAAGGAGAGAGACAGCGGGAGACGGCGAGCAATGCTAGAAGGAGAGAGACAGCGGGAGACAGAGAGCAATGCTAGTAGGAGAGAGACAGTGGGAGACAGAGAGCAATGCTAGTAGGAGAGAGACAGTGGGAGACAGCTTTATACCCTACCCATAATGTCTGTATAACAGTTACATAGTAACATAGTATTGGAGGTTATTTAAAGACATACGTCCATCTAGTCCAACCCATCTAGCAATATCCTCATTTCCTGCCTAACTGTTGATCCAGAGGAAGGCAAAAAACCCACCAAATTTATGAAGGGGGAAAAAATTCCTTCCTGACTCCAAGTGGCAATGGGAAATTTCCCTGGATCAACTGCACTTTATGGATCAATCCCAGTAACTTGGAACATTCTTTGTTTTTAGAAACTCATTCAGTTTTTTTTTAAATGATCTAAAATAAACTATTACACTTGTAAATGTAGAACTTATGGAACTAATATATAAATAGAATTACGCGGGTTAATGTTCCGATAAAAATGGAAATTGTTAGAATTAAATCAGAGGGAAAAACGCGGTTCTGTATGAATGATAAACGCGGTTCTGTATGAATGATAAACGCGGTTCTGTATGAATGATAAACGCGGTTCTGTATGAATGATAAACGCGGTTATCATTCATACAGAACCGCGTTTATCATTCATACAGAACCGCGATTATGATATCTGTACTTGAATCTTTTATACCATTATTACTACTATACTCTATGATATCTGTACTTGAATCTTTTATACCATTATTACTACCATACTCTATTGGAGTTGGTCTGAATCAGAATGATCAGCCGCTGTTCACCCCTCAAATGAAAAATGTTATATTGGTTAATCACCACCCAACCCCAAAACTACAATAGTTACAGCTGACAGATGTAGAGAATCTGTTTTCTAGCAAAACGATGTTCTCCAAGCTTTTTTACAAGCTCACACATGCTCAGAGGAGACCGCTAAGGGAAAAACATTCAGTCATTGGCTGTGATGTCATCTATTACTTCCATGACTGACAGTTGGTAACTGAAAGGACCAGGAAGCAGAAAGAGAGGTAACAGAACATCAGACAGCATTTCAGGTTAGATCTTCTTGATCAGACAGACAGGTAGGATACACAGGTCAGGTATAAACAGGAGGGCGGCAGGATCATTGGAATATTTTACTATAAACTGTTTTATCTTTAATTGGAAATCTGTATACGACGGTAATATTAGTTCTGTCACTCCAGGCTGATGAGTGTGTAACAGGTCCAGCCAGAACCATGTGTCCAAGATACAAACACATTCTACTCCACATCATAGGCACATTACGTACCTTTCATTGTTGTTTGCATGTTGTCAATTTGAGTTTGTGTGCACCTCTAGTGTGTATGTTTGGTGTGAATACATGTTTCATGGTTGAGTATGTGGTACGCAAATCTTGTGTGTACTATTGCATGTGTGCATAAAATGAGGTAATTTTAGTATTTGTCTACTGTCTTGTGTATATATTTTGCAGTGTCATTGAGTATTTGTGGGTGCACCACATATTGCTGTACATTTGCACCATGTGTCATTTAAGTATGTGTGTGCTCTGTGTGTACATTTAAAAATGTGTGCATACCATGTAGTCAAGGTTTGGGTAGTTTGTAGTTTCCTTATTTGCATACGTGTCAACAGGTTTGGGTAATGTGTGTAAGTTTCCTTATGTGCATACGTGTCCAAGGTTTGGTTGTTGGGACCTCAAAAAGGTATAAAGTTCGTAAATTTCTCCTATATGAGCATATTTTCTATCACAGATGGTAGAAGTTCCCTACTAGACAGAATGTTTTGTTGGATCCTTGTAGATATCTAATAACCCTGGCTCATTATGGAGATGAAGGTAATGGATAATGCTTATGGAAATAGTGACCATGATATAGTGTCATTTAATATATGGAATCAAGTGACCATTATATAGTTTCCATTTAATATAGGGACTAGGTGACCATTATATAGTGTCATTTATATAGGGAATAGTTGACCATGATATAGTATCATTTAATATAGGGAATAGTGACCATGATATAGTGGTCCATTTAATCCTAGGGGAAATAGTATCATTTAATATAGGAATACGTGACCGTGATATAGTGTCATTTTAATATAGGGGAATAATGACCATGATATGTGTCCTTTAATATAAGTGAGATAGTGACCAGAATAAGTTCTTTTATATAGGGAATAGTGACCATGATATAAGTGTCTTTAATATAGGGAAAGTGACCGTGTAGTGTCCTTTAATATATGGAATAGTGACCGGGTATATAGTGTCATAATATGGGAATAGTGATCGTGTATGTGTCTTTAATATAGGGAATAGTGACCGTGATATACTTGTTCCATTAATATAGGGAATAGTGACCATGATATCGCGTCATTCCTAATATAGGGAATAGTGATCATGATATAGTGCATTTAATATAGGGAATAGTGACCATGATATAGTGTCATTTAATATAGGGAATCGTGGACCATGAATAGTTCATTTAATATAGGAATAGTGACCATATCTATGTCATTTAATATAAGGAATAGTGACCATGATCATATGTCCATTTAATATCGGGAATAATACCATGATATGTGTCATTTATATAGGGAATAGAGACGCATGATATATTGTCATTTATATAGGGAAATAGAGACCCATGATATAGTGTCTTTAATAAGGGAATCGAGACCCATGATATATATGTCCATTTAATATGGGAATAGTGACCATGATATAGTGTCATTTATATAGGAATAGTGGATCGTGATATAGCGTCATTTAATATAGGGAATAGTGACCGTGAATATAGCGTCAGTTAATCTAGGGAATATGAACGCGTGATATAGCGTCATTTAATATAGGGAATAGTGATCATGATCGAGTGTCATTTAAATAGTGAATCGTGACCATGATATAGTTTCTTTAATATAGGGAATAGTGACCGTGAATATAGTGTCATTTAATATAGGGAATAGTGCCTGTTGGATATACGTCATTTATATAGGGAATAGTGACCCATGATATAGCGATCATTTCATATAGGGATGTGATCATGATATAGTGTCATTTAATATAGGGAATTCGTGACACACATGATATATTCATTTAATATAGGGAAAAGTGACCAGGATATAGTGTCATTTTAATATATGGAATACGTGACCAGATATATTGTCATTAAATATAGGGAATAGTGGGACCAGTATAATGTTCTTTAATATAGGGTAATTAGACCATGGATATAGTGTCATTTAATATAAGGGAATAGTGACGCATGATATAGTGTCATTTAATATAGGGACTAGTGCCATGATATAGTTCCATTTAATATAGGGAATAGTGACCATGATATATGGTTCATTTAATATAGGGAATAGTGATCATGATATAGTGTCATTTAATTAGGGAATAGTGCCATGAATAGTGTCCATTTAAATATAGGGAAATAGTGATCATGAGATAGTGTCTTTATAGAGGGAATAGTGACCATTATATTGTCACATTAATATAGGGAAATGACCATGAATCATGGTCATTTAATATAGTGGAATAGTGACCATATTAGTGTCATTAATAGGTAATAGTGACCATGATATAGTGGCATTTAATATAGTGAATAATGATCATGATATAGCGTCTTTAATATAAGGGAATAGTGATCAATGATATATCGCATTTAATATAGGGAATACGTGAATCATGATATAGCGTCATTTACATATAGTAATAGTGATCATGATATACGCGTCATGTAATATAGGGAATATGAGCATGATAATAGCGTCATTTAAATATAGGGAATAAGTGCTCAGATATGCCGTCATTTACTATAGGTATAGTGATCATTATCTAGCGTCATTTATATAGGGAATAGTATCTGATTATCAGTCATTTAATATAGGGAATCTGATTCATGATATTCGTCATTTAATTATAGGGGAAACAGTGACCAGGATAGTCAGGTATAAACAGGCGGCAGGATCAGTTGGAATATTTTACTATAAACTAGTTTATCTTTAATTGGAAATCTGTATGACGGTAATATTAGTTCTGTAGATCCAGGCTGATGAGTGTGTAACAGGTCCATCCAGAACCATGTGTCCAAGAGACAAACAATTTCTACTCCACATCATAGGCACATTACTGTACCTTTCATTGTGTGTATGCATGTGTCAATTTGAGTGTGTGTGCACATCTAGTGTGTATGTTTGTGTGAATACATGTGTCATGGTTTGAGTATGTGTACGCAAATCTTGTGTGTACTTTGCATGTGTGCATAAATGGGTACATTTTTGAGTATGTATGTCTACATGTCTTGTGTATATATTTGCATGTGTCATGGAGTATGTGTGTGCACATATTGCATGTACATTTGCACACATGTGTCAATGTTTAAGTATGTGTGTGCATCTTGTGTGTACATTTAAATGTGTGCATACATGTGTCAAGGTTTGGGTATGTGTGTAAGTTTCCTTATGTGCATACGTGTCAAGGTTTGGGTATGTGTGTAAGTTTCCTTATGTGCATACGTGTCAAGGTTTGGGTATGTGTGCACCTCAAAAAGGTATAAAGTTCTTAAATTTCCTATATGAGCATTTTCTATCACAGATGGTAGAAGTTCCTACTAGACAGAATGTGTTGTTGGATCTGGTGATATCTAATAACCCTGAGCTCATTATGGAGATGAAGGTAATGGATAATGCTTATGGAAATAGTGACCATGATATAGTGTCATTTAATATATGGAATCAAGTGACCATTATATAGTTTCCATTTAATATAGGGACTAGGTGACCATTATATAGTGTCATTTATATAGGGAATAGTTGACCATGATATAGTATCATTTAATATAGGGAATAGTGACCATGATATAGTGGTCCATTTAATCCTAGGGGAAATAGTATCATTTAATATAGGAATACGTGACCGTGATATAGTGTCATTTTAATATAGGGGAATAATGACCATGATATGTGTCCTTTAATATAAGTGAGATAGTGACCAGAATAAGTTCTTTTATATAGGGAATAGTGACCATGATATAAGTGTCTTTAATATAGGGAAAGTGACCGTGTAGTGTCCTTTAATATATGGAATAGTGACCGGGTATATAGTGTCATAATATGGGAATAGTGATCGTGTATGTGTCTTTAATATAGGGAATAGTGACCGTGATATACTTGTTCCATTAATATAGGGAATAGTGACCATGATATCGCGTCATTCCTAATATAGGGAATAGTGATCATGATATAGTGCATTTAATATAGGGAATAGTGACCATGATATAGTGTCATTTAATATAGGGAATCGTGGACCATGAATAGTTCATTTAATATAGGAATAGTGACCATATCTATGTCATTTAATATAAGGAATAGTGACCATGATCATATGTCCATTTAATATCGGGAATAATACCATGATATGTGTCATTTATATAGGGAATAGAGACGCATGATATATTGTCATTTATATAGGGAAATAGAGACCCATGATATAGTGTCTTTAATAAGGGAATCGAGACCCATGATATATATGTCCATTTAATATGGGAATAGTGACCATGATATAGTGTCATTTATATAGGAATAGTGGATCGTGATATAGCGTCATTTAATATAGGGAATAGTGACCGTGAATATAGCGTCAGTTAATCTAGGGAATATGAACGCGTGATATAGCGTCATTTAATATAGGGAATAGTGATCATGATCGAGTGTCATTTAAATAGTGAATCGTGACCATGATATAGTTTCTTTAATATAGGGAATAGTGACCGTGAATATAGTGTCATTTAATATAGGGAATAGTGCCTGTTGGATATACGTCATTTATATAGGGAATAGTGACCCATGATATAGCGATCATTTCATATAGGGATGTGATCATGATATAGTGTCATTTAATATAGGGAATTCGTGACACACATGATATATTCATTTAATATAGGGAAAAGTGACCAGGATATAGTGTCATTTTAATATATGGAATACGTGACCAGATATATTGTCATTAAATATAGGGAATAGTGGGACCAGTATAATGTTCTTTAATATAGGGTAATTAGACCATGGATATAGTGTCATTTAATATAAGGGAATAGTGACGCATGATATAGTGTCATTTAATATAGGGACTAGTGCCATGATATAGTTCCATTTAATATAGGGAATAGTGACCATGATATATGGTTCATTTAATATAGGGAATAGTGATCATGATATAGTGTCATTTAATTAGGGAATAGTGCCATGAATAGTGTCCATTTAAATATAGGGAAATAGTGATCATGAGATAGTGTCTTTATAGAGGGAATAGTGACCATTATATTGTCACATTAATATAGGGAAATGACCATGAATCATGGTCATTTAATATAGTGGAATAGTGACCATATTAGTGTCATTAATAGGTAATAGTGACCATGATATAGTGGCATTTAATATAGTGAATAATGATCATGATATAGCGTCTTTAATATAAGGGAATAGTGATCAATGATATATCGCATTTAATATAGGGAATACGTGAATCATGATATAGCGTCATTTACATATAGTAATAGTGATCATGATATACGCGTCATGTAATATAGGGAATATGAGCATGATAATAGCGTCATTTAAATATAGGGAATAAGTGCTCAGATATGCCGTCATTTACTATAGGTATAGTGATCATTATCTAGCGTCATTTATATAGGGAATAGTATCTGATTATCAGTCATTTAATATAGGGAATCTGATTCATGATATTCGTCATTTAATTATAGGGGAAACAGTGACCAGGATA
>JAACNH010000206.1:296375-328235 GCA_019447015.1 Hymenochirus boettgeri
AATATAGGGAATAGTGACCATGATATAGCGTCATTTAATATAGGGAATAGTGATCATGATATAGTGTCATTTAATATAGGGAATAGTGACCATGATATAGTGTCATTTAATATAGGGAATAGTGACCATGATATAGTGTCATTTAATATAGGGAACAGTGACCATGATATAGCGTCATTTAATATAGGGAATAGTGATCATGATATAGCGTCATTTAATATAGGGAATAGTGATCATGATATAGCGTCATTTAATATAGGGAATAGTGATCATGATACAGCGTCATTTATTATAGGGAATAGTGACCACGATATAGTGTCATTTATTATAGGGAATAGTGACCACGATACTGTGTCATTTATTATAGGGAATAGTGACCACGATACAGTGTCATTTATTATAGGGAATAGTAACCACGATACAGTGTCATTTAATATAGGGACTAGTGATCATGATATAGTGTCATTTAATATAGGGAATAGTGATCATGATATAGTGTCATTTAATATAGGGAATAGTGATCATGATATAGTGTCAATATTATATAGTACAGGGATACTATATAATATTGAGAATTAGTGGTATTAATACATATACTGTAGTTCTGGTTGGTACGGGAATACTATATAATATTGAGAATTACTGGTATTATTACATATACTGTAGTTCTGGTTGGTACGGGAATACTATATAATATTGAGAATTACTGGTATTAATACACATAATGTAGTTCTGGTTGGTACAGGATACTATATAATATTGAGAATTAGTGGTATTAATACATATACTGTAGTTCTGGTTGATCCAGGGATACTTTCCAATTGCCATCAGGAAAGATTTATTTCCCTTTTTTAGATTTGATGGATGTGTGTCTTTATTCAACCACAATTACTATGTTACTATGTAATTGTTATACAGACATTATGGGTAGGCCATATACTATTATTCTATGGGTGTATCATTTATATATTTAATAATTAATATATATATTACTGTGGGGTATCATTATTTATTTATAATAATTAAATATATAATTACTATGGGGTATATTTATATATTATAATAATTAAATATAATATTACTATGGGGTATCATTTATAATTATAATAATTAAATATAATATTACTATGGGTATCATTTATATATTATAATAATTAAATATAATATTACTATGGGGTATCATTTATATATTATAATAATTAAATATAATATTACTATGGGGTATTATTTATATATTATAATAATTAAATATAATATTACTATGGGGTATAATTTATATATTATAATAATTATATATAATATTACTATGGGGTATCATTTATATATTATAAAAATTAAATATAATATTACTATGGGGTATCATTTATATATTATAATATTATATATAATATTACTGTGGTGTAATCATTTATATATTATATAATTATATATAATATTACTGTGGGGTATCATTTATATATTATAATAATTAAATATAATATTACTATGGGGTATTCATTATATATATAATAATTAAATATAATATTACTATGGGGACATTATATATTATAATAATTATATATAATATAATATGGGGTATTATTTATATATTATATAATTATATTATATACTATGGGGTATCATTTATATATTATAATATTAAATAATATTTACTATGGGGTATTATTTATAATTATAATAATTAAATATAATATTACTATGGGGTATAATTTATATATTATAATAATTATATATAATATTACTATGGGGTATAATTTATATATTATTATAATTATATATAATATTACTGTGCGGTATCCATTATAATTATAATATTATAATAATTGATTATAATATTACTGTGCGGTATCATTTATATATTATAATATTATAATAATATATATAATATTACTGTGCGGTATCATTATATATTATATATTATAATATAATATATAATATTACTGTGGGTATCATTTAATATATTATAATTATATAGAATATTACTGTGGGGTATCATTTTATATTATAATAATTATATATAAAATATTACTTGTGGGTATCATTTATATATTAAATAATTAATATAATATTACTGTGGGGTATCATTTATTTTGTTTTAGCTTTACATGATACAGTTTGTTGAAGTTGCTGATAGACGCTGTTCTGCTAAGGCTCAAAATGATCTAAATCGGGGATGTCGAACCTGCAGATGTTTCCAAACTACAACTCCCAGAATTCCCTGACTGCATGCTGGGAATGCTGGGATACAGTTGTTTTAAGAAATATGGCCTTTGAGGAAGGGCACATGTCAAACAGCATCAGACAGCTATAGCTTGATTATCTCTTAAAAGAGGCTTCAATAAAGATACCACTGGTTTTAGCCAGTGCGTGTGCGCGTCTGTGTGTAGGTGCTGCTGTGTGCATGTGTGTGCGTATGTGTGTGCGTGTGTGTGGCATGATGTGTGTGCTGTATGTGTGGTGTTTGTGTACGTGTGTATGTGTGTGCGTGTGTATGTGTGGTGCGCCGTGTGTATGTGTGTATGTGTGTGTAGGGTGTATGTGTGTGGTGTTGTGTGTGTTTTGGGTGTGTGTGTTTGTGTGTGTTGTGTGTGTGTGTGTGTGTATGTGTGTGTGTGTGTGCTATGGTGGTGTGTGTGCATGTGTTGTGTGTGTGCATTGTGTGTGTGTGTGTGGTTTGTGTGTGTGTATGTGTATGTGTGTGTGTGAGGGGGGTTGTTACATTGGTAAGTTTTCTGGTAGACTCCTACTTTTTGGCTCTGGATAAGACGGGGGATTAATCACTCAGTGTAATGAGTTATTGCTAATAACAAGAGATTATCTGCCCACAGTTATAATTTGCATTTAGAAGGAGATGCTGCCGTCGGCTGCTTGTTGTATTAATTGGAAACTCCTAATTAATATTGTAGTTGACATTGTCTTCTTTCTCTCGGAATTCCATTTGTCCTTCTCACAGTAAATTCATGTTAAATCTCTAGACAGTCGGATCTTTAGGCTGGGGGCCGCACTACGGCACATGCCAACACACGTAAAAGCACACGTTACCATTCGCTTGTGCTGTGATGTGCAAATAGAGAGCATGAAATTCTTTTAAAAAATGGAGAGCAAAGCCTCCCACATTGACATGCTCTGCGTTTCTCACGCCCAAACGGATCGCAAACCGCGGTCTAACGCTAGAAGGAATCTGTATCAGAGCCCGATCCTTCCTAAGGAACAGACTGCCCAGTCTATAGCACGCCGAGGATTCTGGGCCCATTTATGTCGCTTATATAATATCGGAGAAAGACAGTTTGTAGAAAGGAAGTTATCATTGTTTTAATCAATAGCGACATTGTACAATGTCCCCCATTATATAAGCCATTTAATAACATAAAGCCACATGCAAATTCTTATGCATTCATATCTATCCATGTCATAGGTATCAGGTCAGCCTTGATCTGAGGAGTCCATCAGTTACTTTGTATCTGTCTGTCTAAGCGGGGGTGTTAGGTGACGAAGTAACTGGAACTTTCTTGCTGGACATGACACAGATTTCTGTTAAAGATTCACGTACAAAGTGATGCATGGATTTAAAGGACAACTATACTGTAAATATTAACTTTTTAGAAATGAAAAAAGCCTAAAACAGGAAGACAGGATTGATTATTCCCACCTCCCAATATTGTTTTGTTGAGGAGCTACAGCAGATACAGTTTTCATCTGCCAGGTTATGGCCCTGGACCTCCTGTATTAAGATAGTGCTGAAGCATTCAGGAAGACTGGCAGAAACAGAATTCTTCATGCTGCCGCTCTCTAGAAAGGATATTGGGAGTGAATGTACCAATCCTTCCTCCCTGCCCAAGATACTTTTATTTTAACTGTTTTTGAAAAACTTTAAATGCAGTATAGTTCTCCTTTAATCAGAATTTTCTGTGCAATAATTAGGACAAAAAAACATTTATCTCTTCCTGTCTTAGTCTCTCTGTACCCCCAAAACAGACGTGGTCCAGTGTTTTTCCTGGATGAGAAATGGGTCCATATGCCTCTTGGTGTCTCTAAGATTATAATATTGATTGAGCATCCCCTAGAAACAATGATCTAGTGCAGACAGGTAAACATACCTCAGATCCTTCCAAGCCTGTTAACCTGTGTAGCCTCTGAGCTGAGAGGTTTCTGCATGTTGTGTAGGATGTGAGAGCAATGTCTACACCGGTCCCATTAAGGTAAGGAAGCAGCATCCATTCACCTGTAAATAAATGATTAGAATTACTATGGGTTTGGACTGGCACCGCCACACGTCAGTCTCTCTGTAAACACGCTTCTCACTTCACGGTGTGTACACAAGGATGGGAATTGTGCGTGGAACTCACTATCCTGAATGGAAACTACACTTTGTTCTAGAAAAAGGTCAATTCCTCCCTGATGATTAGAATTTGATTTCAGAATAACCCCACGGGCTACATATATTGTAAAATTAGAATATAATGGAATATGTAATATTATAATATACCGTATATATTTAATAATGGAATATGTAAATAATATATATAATGGTCTATTATGTCTAATCCATCTAATCTGCATTCAAGGTTTATAATGTACTTGGTTAATGTAAGGTTAATATATAGCAGAGGAATAAATAAATATCATTAGTGAACTGTTAGAAACCTTTATAATTTCCCATTGCACATCTGTGTTTAATGTAAGGATGTTAATTAGAGTTGGTTGGGTTATACAGATCGTGTTGTGGTGACACTATATAACGTTATTTGTATATTATAAAAGTTGTTTTATGCATTGTTTTCTGTGTTAGTTTTGCTGTTTGGATGTCCATGTTCTATAACAACATCATTTGGTGATCTGGTTTCTTTTAATTCAAATGCTTCTGCTGCATTTGGTTTAATTATAATTTTGCCAGTGGTCACATGACCTGTGACATAGCTAAGTGCCTATTATAGGAAATAATTCACTTTTACATAGCGGAGTAACTAACTGTAAGGATTGCCATTACAAAGGGCCATATTATATAAATACTATAATGATACTGTTATATGGATATAAACAGTATGGATTGAAGGGAGAAAAAATATTCTCTCTCTTTACTAAGCACTGATAATGCCTCATCTGGGGCATTGTTCACCAATAGAACGTGTCAGAGGACACGTGGACATCCTTAAGACTTGAAGAAAAATGGTTAGGCTTCAAGTTGGGAAAGGGTTGTCACTGTGGGAACGGTAAAGGCTATGGAACTGTCTTCCAGTGGACGTTGTTAGGCAGGTTCATTGGTCAGTTTAATAAAAGCTGGATAGTTTCTACAAACAAGGAATGTTAACAATTACTGGTATTGATACATAAAGTAGAGTTGGGAAAGGGTTTGTCACTGTGAGAACGGTAAAGCTATGGAACTGTCTTCCAGTGGACGTTGTTATGGCAGGTTCATTGGTCAGTTTAATAAAAGCTGGATGAGTTTCTACAAACAAGGAATGTTACAAGTTACTGGTATTGATACATAAAGTAGAGTTGGGAAAGGGTTTGTCAGCTGTGAGAACGGTAAAGCTATGGAACTGCCTTCCAGTGGACGTTGTTATGGCAGGTTCATTGTCAGTTTATAAAAAGCTGGATGAGTTTCTACAAACAAGGAATGTTACAAGTTATCTGGTATTGATACATAAAGTAGAGTTGGAAAGGGTTTGTCACTGTGAGAACGGTAAATCTACGAGAACTGTCTTCCAGTGGAGCTTATTAGCAGGTTCATTGGTCAGTTTAATAAAAAGCTGGATGAGTTTCTACAAACAAGGAATGTTACAAGTTACTGGTATTGATATATAGTAGAGTTGGGAAAGGGTTTGTCACTGAGAGAAGGTAAAGCTATGGAACTGTCTTCCAGTGGACGTTCTTATGGCAGGTTCATTGGTCGTTTTTGCTCTCCTCTGGATCAACGAGTTGGCAGGAAATGAGGATATGCTAGATGGGTTGGACTGAATGACGTATGTCTTTATTCAACCTCAATACTATACTATAATATACTTATATCTAAACAATTATACTGTACTATACTATACTATCTTAGCTATACTGTACTTTATTTACCATACTATACTAAGCTATACTACTATATGGCTATACTGTACTTTACTATACCATACTATTCATGCTAACTATACTGTACATATGCTATATACTGTACTTTACATAACTATACTATACTATATATATGGCTATACTGTACTTTACTATACTATACTATACATGATTACTATACTATATATGGCTAACTGTACTTTACTATACTATACATGGTATGGTCTATACTGTATCTTTACTATACTATACTATACATGGATATACTATACTATATATATGGCTATACTGTACTTTACTATACTATACATAGCCATACATATAATATGGCTAGACTGTACTGTACTATACAGTACTGTACAGTACTATACTGTACGATTATAATTGTACTATACTATACAAAGACTGTACAGTACTATACTGTACGATTATAATATACTATACTAAACAATACTATACTGTCTATACAATACTTTATATATTATTGTGGGATTTATATTATTATTGTGGATTATTATTATTATTGTGGATTTATATAGGCGCCAACATCTTCTGTAGCGCTTTACAATTACTGTATACATTCACATCAGGCCTGCCCTGAAGAGCTACAATCTAATATGATTATTTGACACATACAACCTATCAGTATGTCTTTATGATTGTGGGGAAACCGGAGTGTCCGGAGGAAACCACGCAAGCACAGGGAGAACATACAAACTCCTTGCAGATGTTCCATGGGTGGAATCGAACTCAGGACTCTCAGCGCTGTAAGGATCATGCTAACCACTGAGCCATCGTGCCACCCAGTATATGCCCTATACTATACAATATCTTATTTTTATTGCACCTTAATACATCTTTTACATAAATATAATCTATAATGGGCTCATTTAGAGGAGGCACAGGGAGACTGTGTCGCTCTTTTGAGGACTTAAAGACTTTAAACCTTGGTTTGCGAGGAGAGAAACTGAGAAAGCCGTAAGTATCTATTGCAGCTGATAGCTTGTGTTCAATACTTACATGTGGTTAAGGTAACCCAGAGTAAATCTGCTATGGGGACTTGCCCAGAACAAGGGAATCTCCCTGATATTGTCAGAATCTATAAACTAGACTGTCTAGTGTAGGTTAAAAAAAAAAAAAAAGAGGGTGAATAGGTTGGACTTATGGACTTTATTATTATGTCTTTATTCAACCTCAATTACTATGTAACTATGTAGGATTTGGCCATTTTAGCTTAGAACAGAAACACTGTTGCAATGCAGTAAGCAGAACATTTAGGGACGGACACCAGCAATGCGTCTCTCTCCTTAACAATCCTATTTAATTATGAATGCTGTCTTCAACCATGCTGTGTCATTTACTGGGAATATCCGGTTTTTATTATCTTTTTATCTGAAGCTTTAAAAAACATTATTTGGTTGGGTTTTTTAATTTATTTATTATAATGGAATTCAAGAGGCTTTAATGAGATGAACATCCCAACGATTCAATAAAAGTTCTTATTGTTAAAAATGGTGCTAATTTGCCCAACCAATCGGATGTAAATAAGATCTGATGGTTGGGTCAAACTTAGCCCCATTTTTAACGATCAGAAATATTATTGAATCTTCCCTTGGTCTGTACATTTGGATGGTCGTGCTGGCCCAGTGTAGTATGGGAGAGATCCACGTTAGATTGGAATGGAATGAAGTTTACAAACCCAAAAGTTTCTTATTTTTACCCATCAAGGAAAAAGGTGCTGGAGATGACAAAGATTGAGCAGAAGGTAAATAAACCTGATAATGAGAGGGGATTTGTTATTGGCGTTGACTCTGTACAGACAAAGGCAAAGTCTCTATCCCCCCCAAAAACACCATAACTGTAATCACACTTCCCATTACATCAGTGTGACTTGGGACAACATGTGCTTAATCCAGTGACTATTCCATGTGCCTTTTACATTCCCCATTCTGGTACCAATAGGATCTACGACTCAACATCAGTATTCTAACTGTTCTGGTAGTATCAGATGAACTAGGATGACATGGTCTAATACTATGTTACTATGTAACTGTTTTCGACATTATGGTAGGGTATAAAGGTTGGACTTAGTATGGACGTATGTCTTTATACAACCTCCAATACTATGTTACTATTAACTGTATACAACATTATGGTAGGGTATAAAAGGTTGGACTAGATGGACGTATGTCTTTATACAACCTCCAATACTATGTTACTATTTACTGTTATACAGATCATTATGGGTAGGGTATAAAGGTTGGACTAGATGGACGTATGTCTTTATACAACATCCAATACTGTGTTACTATGTAACTGTTAACAGACATTATGGGTAGGGTATAAAGTTGGACTAGATGGACGTATGTCTTTATACAACTCCAATACTGTGTTACTATGTAACTGTTATACAGACATTATGGGTAGGGTAAAAAGGTTGGACTAATGACGAATGTCTTTATACAACCTCCATACTATGTTCCTATGTAAGCTGTATACAGACATTATGGGTAGGGTATAAAGGTTGGACTAGATGGACGAATGTCTTTATACAACCTCCAATCATGTTACTATGTAACTGTTATACAGACTTATGGGTGGTAAAGGTTGGACTAGATGGACGAATGTCTTTATACAACCTCCATAACTATTTACTATGTACTTTAACAGACATTATGGGTAGGGTATAAAGGTGGACTAGATGGACGAATTTCTTATCAACCTCCAATACTATGTTACTATGTACTGTTATACAACATATGGGTAGGGTATAAAGGTTGACTAGATGGACGTATGTCTTTATACAACCTCCAATCTATGTTACTATGTAACTGTTATACAGACATTATGGTGTAGGGTATAAAGGTTGGACTAGATGGACGTATGTCTTTATACAACCTCCAATACTATTTACTATGTAACTGTGTTATACAGACATTATGGGTAGGGTATAAAGGTTGGACTGGATGGACGTAGTCTTTATACAACCTCCATACTGTGTTCTATGTAACTGTTATACAGACATTATGGGTAGGGTATAAAGGTTGGACTGATGGACGTATGTCTTTATAACAACCTCCAATACTATGTTACTATGTAATTATACAGACTTATGGGTAGGGTATAAAGGTTGGACTAGAGGACGTATGTCTTTATACAACCTCCAATACTATGTACTATGTAACGTGTTAACAGACATTATGGGTAGGGTATAAAGGTTGGATTAAGACGGGTACTGTACGGGTCTCTCACCCAGTGGCTCCCGTGTTGTACCGGTAAAGCGCCACCTGCCGGTCTGGTCCGTTATCCCGGTGATTTGCGGGTCGGATCGTCTCAATGTCCCCAAACTGATCCCCAGTCCGGACTGAACTGATCCCGATCCGCCATCTCGGTACCGGAACCTTCATCCTACGGTGTCACCGAATTACTGTCGACCGGAACTACAGCCGGAGACAAAGGTTCCTACCGGGAAACCACAGGGACTTTATATCTATATAATGTACAGTTATAGTTCAACTACATCACCACTTATAATTCACCATACTGTGTATCATGTAATCTCCCAGCATTCCCTGTAATCCCCCAGCATTCCCTGTAATCCCCCAACATTCCCTGCAATCCCCCAACATTCCCTGCAATCCCCCAGCTTCCCTGCAATCCCCCCCAGCATTCCCTGCAATCCCCCAGCATCCCTGCAATCCCCCAGCATTCCCTGCACATCCCAACATTCCTGCAATCCCCCAACATTCCCTGCAATCCCCCCAACATTCCCTGCAATCCCCCAGCATTCCTGCAATCCCCCAGCATTCCCTGCAATCCCCCAGCATTCCCTGCAATCTCCCAGCATTCCCTGTAATTCCCCAGCATTCCCTGCAATCCCCCAACATTCCCTTTAATCTCCTAACATTCCCTGTAATCCTCCAGCATTCCTGTAATCCCCCAACATTCCCTGTAATCCCCCAACTTCCCTGTAATCCCCCGCATACCCTGTAACCCCTCAACATTCCCTGTAATCCCCCGCATTCTCTGTAATCCACAACATTCCCGGTAATCCCCCAACATTCCCTGTAATCCCCCATCATACCCTGTAATCCCCAGCATTCCCTGTAATCCCCCCAACATTCCTAATCCCCAACATTCACTGTAATCCCCCATCATTCCCTGTAATCCCCAACATTCCCTGTAATCCCCCCAACATTCCCTACAATCTCCAAAACTCCCTTAATCCCCTAACATCCCCTGTAATCCACCAACATTCCTGTAATCCCCAGCATTCCCTGTAATCCCCAACATTCACGTATTCCCCAACATTCCCTGTAATCCTCCAGCATTCCTGTAATCCCCCAACATTCCCTGTAATCCCAACATTCCCTGTAATCTCCAGCATTCCCTGTAATCCCCCAGCATTCCCTGTAATCCCCCAGCATCCTGTAATCCCCCCACATTCTCTGTAATCCCCCAGCATTCCCGTAATCCCCCAATTTTCCCTGTAATCTCCCAGCATTCCTTTAATCCCCCAGCATTCCGTTATCCCCAGCATTCCCTGTAATACCCCCAACATCCCTGTTATCCCCTAGCATTCCCTGAAATCCCTCGTCATTCCCTGTAAACCCCCAACCTTCCCTGTAATCCTCAGCATTCCCTGTAATCTCCCAGCATTCCCTTTAATCCCAGCATTCACTGTAATTCCCAGCATTCCTGTAATCCCCCCCAACATTCCCTGTAATCCCCCAGCATTCCCTGTAATCCCCCAGCTTTTCCTGTAACCCCCCCAACATTCCCTGTAATTCCCCCAGCATTCCCCTGTAATCCCCCAGCATTCCCTGTAATCCCCCGATTCCCCCAACATTCACTTTAATCAACCCAGCAGTTTCTGTAATCTCCCCAGCATTCCCTGTAATCCCCAACATTCCCTGTAATCCCCCCCAACATTCCCTGTAATGCCCTAATATCCTTTAATCCCCCAACATTCCCTGTTATCCAATAACATTCCCTGTATCCAACCAACCAGGGGTGTAACTACCAGGGGAGCAACCACAGGGGGACCCGAGAGCCTAGGGGGCCCCATTTTATTTTTCCTATAGGACAGAACTGTCAATTAACTACTGGGTGACCTGCCTGTGTCCTCTCTGAGCAGAGAGAAAATAAATTTACTGACTAGGAAGGAGGGTTGCTTATTTTACAGGGGACAGTTATAGATATCTAATAGAGATCATACATTCTATCCAGTCTCATTTTAATGTTAGTTCTCCTTTAATGCACTAGGGGGAGCTATAAGTATATTGAGTTATTATTGTGGGGTATCATTTATATATTATAATAATTATATATAATATTACTGGTGGTATCATATAATTATAATAATTATAATATACTTATGGGGTTCATTATAATTATAATAATTAAATATAATATTACTATGGGGTATCATTTATATATTATAATAATAAATATAATATTACTATGGGGTATCATTTATATATTATAAAATTTAAATTAATATTACTGGGGTATCATTTATATATTATATAATTAAATATAATATTACTATGGGGTATCATTTATATATTATAATAATAAATATATTACTATGGGGTATCATTATATATTATAATAATTAAATATATTTACTATGGGGGTATCATTATATATATAATAATTAAATATAATATTACTATGGGGTATCATTATATATTATAATAATTAAATATAATATTACTATGGGGTATCATTTATATATTATAATAATTAAATATAATATTACTATGGGGTATCATTTATATATTATAATAATTAAATATAATATTACTATGGGGTATCATTTATATATTATAATAATTAAATATAATATTTACTTGGGGTATCATTTATATATTATAATAATTAAATATAATATTACTATGGGGTATCATTTATTATATTAATAATAAATATAATATACTAGGGTATCATTTATATTTATAATAATTAAATATATATTACTATGGGGTATCATATATATTATAAAATTAATATAAATATTACTATGGGGTATCATTTATTATTATAATAATTAAATATAATATTACTATGGGGTATTATTATATATTATAATAATTAAAATAATATTACTATGGGGTATAAATTATATTATAATAATTATATATAATTACTATGGGGTATCATTTATATATTATAAAAATTAAATATAATAACTATGGGGTATCATTATAATTATAATAATATATATAAATATACTGTGGGTATCATTTTATTATATAATTATATTAATATTACTGTGGGGTATCATTTATATATTATAATAATTAAAATATATTACTATGGGGATATATTATATTTTAATAATTAAATATAATATTACATATGGGGTATCATTTATATATTATAATAATTATATATAATATTAATATGGGGTATTATTTATATTTTATAATAATATATATAAATCATGGGGTATCATTTATATATTATAAAATTAAATATAATATTATTCTAGGGTATTATTTATATATATATAATTAAATATAATATTACTTGGGGTATAATTATATATTATAATATTATATATAATATACTATGGTTAGGGTAATTTATATATTATTATAATTATATATAATATTACTGTGTGCGGTACCATTATATATTATAATATTATAATAATTATATATAATATTACTGTGCGGTATCATTTATATATTATAATATTATAATAATTATATATAATATTACTGTGCGGTATCATTTATATATTATAATATTATAATAATAATATATAATATTACTGTGGGGTATCATTTATATATTATAATAATTATATAGAATATTACTGTGGGGTATCATTTATATATTATAATAATTATATATAATATTACTGTGGGGTATCATTTATATATTATAATAATTATATATAATATTACTGTGGGGTATCATTTATTTTTGTTTTAGCTTTACATGATACAGTTTGTTGAAGTTGCTGATAGACGCTGTTCTGCTAAGGCTCAAAATGATCTAAATCGGGGATGTCGAACCTGCAGATGTTTCCAAACTACAACTCCCAGAATTCCCTGACTGCATGCTGGGAATGCTGGGATACATTGTTTTAAGAAATATTGGCCTTTGAGGAAGGGCACATGTCAAAACGCATCAGACAGCTATAGCTTGATTATCTCTTAAAAGAGGCTTCAATAAAGATACCACTGGTTTTAGCCAGTGCGTGTGCGCGCGTGTGTGTAGGTGCATGCGTGTGTGTGGTGCATGTGTGTGCGATGTGTGTGGTGTGTGTGCATATGTGTGTGCGTGTGTATGTGTGTGTGTTGTGTACGTGTGTATGTGTGTGCGTGTGTATGTGTGTGTGCCGCGTGTGTATGTGTGTATGTGTGTGTAGTGGTATGTGTGTGTGTATGTGTTGTGTGTGTGTGTGTGTGTGTTGTGTGTGTGTGTGTGTGTGTGTGTGTATGTGTGTGTGTGTGTGGCATATGTGTGTGTGTGTGTGTGTGTGTGTGTGTGTGTGTATGTGTATGTGTGTGTGTGTGAGGGGGGTTGTTACATTGGTAAGTTTTTCTGGTAGACTCACTACTTTTTGGCTCTGGATAAGACGGGGGATTAATCACTCAGTGTAATGAGTTGATTGCTAATAACAAGAGATTATCTGCCCACGTTATAATTTGCATTTAGAAGGAGATGCTGCCCTGCTGAGCTTGTTGTATTAATTGGAAACTCCTAATTAATATTGTAGTTGACATTGTCTTCTTTCTCTCGGAATTCCATTTGTCCTTCTCACAGTAAATTCATGTTAAATCTCTAGACAAGTCGGATCATTTAGGCTGGGGCCGCACTACGGCACATGCCAACACACGTAAAAGCACACGTTACCATTCGCTTGTGCTGTGATGTGCAAATAGAGAGCATGAAATTCTTTTAAAAAATGGAGAGCAAAGCCTCCCACATTGACATGCTCTGCGTTTCTCACGCCCAAACGGATCGCAAACCGCGGTCTAACGCTAGAAGGAATCTGTATCAGAGCCCGATCCTTCCTAAGGAACAGACTGCCCAGTCTATAGCACGCCGAGGATTCTGGGCCCATTTATGTCGCTTATATAATATCGGAGAAAGACACGTTTGTAGAAAAGGAAGTTATCATTGTTTTAATCAATAGCGACATTGTACAATGTCCCCCATTATATAAGCCATTTAATAACATAAAGCCACATGCAAATTCTTATTGCATTCATATCTATCCCATGTCAATAGGTATCAGGTCAGCCTTGATCTGAGGAGTCCAATCAGTTACTTTGTATCTGTCTGTGCTAAGCGGGGTGTTAGGTGACGAAGTAACTGGAACTTTCTTGCTGACATGACACAGATGTATCTGTTAAAGATTCACGTACAAAGTGATGCATGGATTTAAAGGACAACTATACTGTAAATATTAACTTTTTAGAAATGAAAAAAGCCTAAAACAGGAAGACAGGATTGATTATTCCCACCTCCCAATATTGTTTTGTTGAGGAGCTACAGCAGATACAGTTTTCATCTGCCAGGTTATGGCCCTGGACCTTCCTGTATTAAAGATAGTGCTGAAGCATTCAGGAAGACTGGCAGAAACAGAATTCTTCATGCTGCCGCTCCTCATAGAAAGGATATTGGGAGGTAGAATGTACCAATCCTTCCTCCCTGCCCAAGATACTTTTTATTTTAACTGTTTTTGAAAAAACTTTAAATGCAGTATAGTTCTCCTTTAATCAGAATTTTCTGTGCAATAAATTAGGACAAAAAAACATTTATCTCTTCCTGTCCTTAGTCTCTCTGTACCCCCAAAACACAGACGTGGTCCAGTGTTTTTCCTGGATGAGAAATGGGTCCATATGCCTCTTGGTGTCTCTAAGATTAATAATTGATTGAGCATCCCCTAGAAACAATGATCTAGTGCAGACAGGTAAACCAATACCTCAGATCCTTCCAAGCCTGTTATACCTGTGTAGCCTCTGAGCTGAGAGGTTCTGCATGTTGTGTAGGATGTGAGAGCAATGTCTACACCGGTCCCATTAAGGTAAGGAAGCAGCATCCATTCACCTGTAATAAAATGATTAGAATTACTATGGGTTTGGACTGGGCACCGCCACACGTCAGTCTCTTGTAAACACCTGTCTCACTTCACGGTGTGTACACAAGGATGGGAATTGTGCGTGGAACTCACTATCCTGAATGGAAACTACACTACTTGTTCTAGAAAAAAGGTCCAATTCCATCCCTGATGATTAGAATTTGATTTCAGAATAACCCCACGGGCTACATATATTGTAAAATTAGAAGATAATGGAATATGTAATATTATAATATACCGTAATATTATTATATAATGGAATATGTAATATAATATAATATAATGGTCTATTATGTCTAATCCATCTAATCTTGCATTCAAGGTTTATAAATGTACTTTGGGTTAATGTAAGGTTAATATATAGCAGAGGAATAAATAAATATCATTAGTGAACTGTATAGAAACCTTTATAATTTCCCATTGCACATCTTGTGTTTAATGTAAGGATGTTAATTAGAGTTTGGTTGGGTTATACAGATCGTGTTGTGGTGACACTATATAACGTTATTTGTATATTATAAAAGTTGTTTTATGCATTGTTTTCTGTGTTAGTTTTTGCTGTTTGGATGTCCATGTTCTATAACAACATCATTTGGTGATCTGGTTTCTTTTAATTCAAATGCTTCTGCTGCATTTGGTTTAATTATAATTTTGCCAGTGGTCACATGACCTGTGACATAGCTAAGTGCCTATTATAAGGAAATAATTCACTTTTACATAGCGGAGTAACTACTGTAAGGATTGCCATTACAAAGGGCCATATTATATAAAAATACTATAATGATACTGTTATATGGATATAACAGTATGGATTGAAGGGAGAAAAAAAATATTCTCTCTCTTTACTAAGCACTGATAAGGCCTCATCTGGGGCATTGTTCACCAATAGAACGTGTCAGAGGACACGTGGACATCCCTTAAGACTTGAAGAAAAATGGTTTAGGCTTCAAGTTGGGAAAGGGTTTGTCACTGTGGGAACGGTAAAGCTATGGAACTGTCTTCCAGTGGACGTTGTTATGGCAGGTTCATTGGTCAGTTTAATAAAAAGCTGGATGAGTTTCTACAAACAAGGAATGTTACAAGTTACTGGTATTGATACATAAAGTAGAGTTGGGAAAGGGTTTGTCACTGTGAGAACGGTAAATCTACGGAACTGTCTTCCAGTGGACGTTATTATGGCAGGTTCATTGGTCAGTTTAATAAAAAGCTGGATGAGTTTCTACAAACAAGGAATGTTACAAGTTACTGGTATTGATATATAAAGTAGAGTTGGGAAAGGGTTTGTCACTGAGAGAAGGTAAAGCTATGGAACTGTCTTCCAGTGGACGTTCTTATGGCAGGTTCATTGGTCAGTTTTTTGCCTTCCTCTGGATCAACAGTTAGGCAGGAAATGAGGATATTGCTAGATGGGTTGGACTGAATGGACGTATGTCTTTATTCAACCTCAAATACTATACTATAATATACTTTACTATACTAAACAATACTATACTGTACTATACTATACTATACTATACATGGCTATACTGTACTTTATTATACCATACTATACATAGCTATACTATACATATGGCTATACTGTACTTTACTATACCATACTATTCATGGCTAAACTATACTGTACATATGGCTATACTGTACTTTACTATACTATACTATACTATATATATGGCTATACTGTACTTTACTATACTATACTATACATGGATATACTATACTATATATATGGCTATACTGTACTTTACTATACTATACATGGTATGGCTATACTGTACTTTACTATACTATACTATACATGGATATACTATACTATATATATGGCTATACTGTACTTTACTATACTATACATGGCCATACTATACTATATATATGGCTAGACTGTACTGTACTATACAGTACTGTACAGTACTATACTGTACGATTATAATGTACTATACTATACAAGACTGTACAGTACTATACTGTACGATTATAATATACTATACTAAACAATACTATACTGTACTATACAATACTTTACTATATTATTATTGTGGATTTATATTATTATTGTGGATTATTATTATTATTGTGGATTTATATAGCGCCAACATCTTCTGTAGCGCTTTACAATTACATGTATACATTCACATCAGGCCCTGCCCTGAAGAGCTTACAATCTAATAATGATTATTTGACACATACAACCTATCAGTATGTCTTTATGATTGTGGGGAAACCGGAGTGTCCGGAGGAAACCACGCAAGCACAGGGAGAACATACAAACTCCTTGCAGATGTGTCCATGGGTGGAATCGAACTCAGGACTTCAGCGCTGTAAGGAATCAGTGCTAACCACTGAGCCATCGTGCCACCCAGTATATGCCCTATACTATACAATATCTTATTTTTTATTGCACCTTAATACATACTGTTACATAAATATAATCTATAATGGGCTCATTTATGAGGAGGCACAGGGAGACTGTGTCGCTCTTTTGAGGACTTAAAGACTTTAAACCTTGGTTTGCGAGGAGAGAAACTGAGAAAGCCGTAAGTATCTATTGCAGCTGATAGCTTGTGTTCAATACTTACATGTGGGTAAGGTTAACCCAGAGTAAATCTGCTATGGGAGACTTGCCCAGAACAAGGGAATCTCCCTGATATTGTCAGAATCTATAAACTAGACTGTCTAGTGTAGGGTTAAAAAAAAAAAAAAAGAGGGTGAATAGGTTGGACTTGATGGACTTTATTTATTATGTCTTTATTCAACCTCAATTACTATGTAACTATGTAGGATTTGGCCATTTTAGCTTAGAACAGGAACACCTGTTGCAATGCAGTAAAGCAGAACATTTAAAGGGACGGACACCCAGCAATGCGTCTCCTCCTTAACAATCCTATTTAATTATGAATGCTGTCTTCAACCATGCTGTGTCATTTACTGGGAATATCCGGTTTTTATTATCTGTTTATCTGAAGCTTTAAAACATTATTTGGTTGGGGTTTTTAATTATTTTATTATAATGGAATTCAAGAGGCTTTAATGAGATGAACATCCCAAAGATTCAATAAAAGTTCTTATTGTTAAAAATGGTGCTAAATTTGCCCCAACCAATCGGATGTTAAATAAGATCTGATTGGTTGGGGCAAACTTAGCCCCATTTTTAACGATCAGAAATATTATTGAATCTCCCTTGTCTGTACATGTGGATGGTCGTGCTGGCCCAGTGTATTATGGGAGAGATCCACGTTAGATTGGAATGGAATGGAAGTTTACAAAACCAAAAGTTTCTTATTTTTACCCATCAAGGAAAAAGTGCTGGGACCAGTGACAAAGGATTGAGCAGAAGGTAAATAAACCCTGATAATAAGGAGGGATTTGTTATTGCGTTGACTCTGTACAGAACAAAGGCAAAGTCTCTATCCCCCCCAAAAACACCATAATCTGTAATCACACTTCCCATTACACAGTGTGACGTATGGGACAACATAGTGTTAATCCAGTGACTATTCCAATTGCCTTTTACATTATCCCATTCTGGTACCAATAGGATCTACCTCAAACAGAGTTATGCTAACTGTCTGGTAGGTATCAGATGAACTAGATGGACATGTGTCTAATACTATGTTTCTATGTAACTGTTATACAGACATTATGGGTAGGGTATAAAGGTTGGACTAGATGGACGTATGTCTTTATACAACCTCCAATACTATGTTACTATGTAACTGTTATACAGACATTATGGGTAGGGTATAAAGGTTGGACTAGATGGACGTATGTCTTTATACAACATCCAATACTGTGTTACTATGTAACTGTTATACAGACATTATGGGTAAGGTATAAAGGTTGGACTAGATGGACGTATGTCTTTATACAACATACAACTCCAATACGTGTTATATGTAACTGTTATACAGACTTATGGGTAGGGTATAAAGGTTGGACGTAATGGCTAATGTCCGTTTATAAACCAATCCATACTATGTTTACTATTGTAACTGTTATACAGACTTATGGGTAGGGTATAAAGGTTGGACTAGATGACGTATGTCTTTATACAACCTCCATACTATGTTCTTAATATGTAACTGTTATACAACATTATGGGTGTGGTATAAAGGTTGGACTAGATGGACGATGTCTTTATACAACTCCATATCTTTTACTATGTACTGTTATAGCAGAACATTATGGGTAGGTATAAAGGTGGACTAATGGACGAATAATGTCTTATACAACTCCAATACTATGTTACTATGTACTGTTATACAGACATTATGGGTAGGGTATAAAGGTTGGACTAGATGGACGTATGTCTTATACAACCTCCAATACTATGTTCTATGTACTGTTATATATACAGACATTATTGTAGGGTATAAAGGTTGGACTAGATGGACGTATGTCTTTTATACACCTACCAATACTATGGTTACTATGTAACTGTTATACAGACATTATGGGTAGGTATAAAGTTGGGACTAGATGGACGTAATGTCTTTATACAACCTCCATACTATTTACTATGTAACTGTTATACAGACATTATGTGGTAGGGTATAAAGTTGGACTAGATGGACAGTTCTTTATACAACCTCCAATACTATGTTACTATGTAACGTTATACAGACATTATGGGTAGGGTATAGGTTTGGACTAGTAGGACGTATGTCTTTATACAACCTCCAATACTATTGTTACTATGTAACTGTTATACAGACATTATGGTAGGTATAAAGGTTGGACTAGATGGACGTATGTCTTTATACAACCTCCAATACTAGTTACTATGTAACGGTTTATACAGACATTATGGGTAGGGTAAAAGGTTGGACTAGATGACGTATGTCTTTATACAACCTCCATACTATGTTACTATGTAACTGTTATACAGACATTATGGGTAGGGTAAAGGTTGGACTAGAGGGACGTATGTCTTTATACAACCTCCAATACTATGTTACTATGTAACGTTATACAGACATTATGGTAGGGTATAAAGGTTGGACTAGATGGACGTATGTCTTTTACAACCTCCAATACTATGTTCTATGTAACGTTATACAGACATTATGGGTAGGTTATAAGGTTGGCTAGATGGACGTATGTCTTTATACAACCTCCAATACTATGTTACTATGTAACTGTTTATACAGACATTATGGGTAGGGTATAAAGGTTGGACTAGATGGACGTATGTCTTTATACACCTCCAATACTTGTTACTATGTACTGTTACAGACATTGGAGGGTATAAGGTTGGACTAGATGGACGTATGTCTTTATACAACCTCCATACTTGTTACTATGTAACTGTTTACAGACATTATGGGTATGGTATAAAGGTTGGACTAGATGATGTATGTCTTTATTACAACCTCCATACGATGTACTGAAACTGTTATACAAAGACATTATGGGTGAGTATAAAGGTTGGACTAATGGACGTATGTCTTTATACCACTCCAATACTATGTTTACTATGTAACTGTTATAACAGACATTATGGGTAGGGTATAAGGTTGGACTAGATGGACGATGTCTTTATACAACCTCCAATACTATGTTTCTATGTAACTGTTATACAGACATTATGGGTAGGGTATAAAGGTTGGACAGATGGCCGTATGTCTTTATAACAACCTCCAATACTATGTTACTATGTAACTGTTAGACAGCATTATGGGTAGGGTATAAAGGTTGGACTAGATGGACGTATGTCTTTATACAACCTCCAATACTATGTTACTATAACTGTTATACAGACATTATGGTAGGGTATAAAGGTTGGACTAGATGGACGTATGTCTTTATACAACCTCCAATACTTGTTTTACTATGTAACTGTATACAGACATTATGGGTAGGGGTATAAAGGTTGGACTAGATGGACGTATGTCTTTATACAACTCCCATACTATGTTACTATGTAACTTGTTATACACATTATGGTAGGGTATAAAGGTTGGACAGATGGACGTATGTCTTTATACAACCTCAATACTATGTTACTATTGTAACGTGTTACAGACATTATGGGTAGGTATAAAGGTTGGACTAGATGGACGAATGTCTTTATACAACCTCCAATACTATGTTACTATGTAACTGTTATACAGACATTATGGGTAGGGTATAAAGGTTGGACTAGATGGATCGTATGTCTTTATACAACCTCCAATACTATGTTACTATGTACTGTATACAGACATTATGGGTAGGTATAAAGGTTGGACTAGATGGACGTATGTCTTTATACAACCTCCAATACTATGTTACTGTAACTGTTATACAGACATTATGGGTAGGGTAAAGGTGTGACTAGATGGACGTAGTCTTTATACAACCTCCAATACTATGTTACTATGTAACTGTTAAACAGACATTATGGTATGGGTATAAAGGTTGGACTATGGACTGTACGTCTTTATAAACAACCTCCAATCTATGTTACTATGTAACTGTTATAACAGACATTATGGGTGTATAAAGGTTGGACTAGATGACGTACGTCTTTATACAACCTCCAATACTATGTTATACTATGTAACTGTTATACAGACATTATGGGTAGGGTATAAAGGTTGGACTAGATGGACGTAGTCTTTATACAACCTCCAATCTATGTTCTATGTAACTGTTATACAGACATTATGGGTAGGTATAAAGGTTGGACTAGATGGACGTATGTCTTATATAACCTCCAATACTATGTTACTATGTAACTGTATACAACATTATGGGTAGGTATAAAGGTTGGACTAGATGGACGTATGTCTTTATACAACCTCCAATACTATGTTACTATGTAACTGTTATACAGACATTATGGGTAGGGTATAAAGGTTGGACTAGATGGATGTTGTCTTTATACAACCTCCAATACTAGTTACTATGTAACTGTTTATACAGACTATTATGGTAGGGTATAAGGTGACTAGATGGACGTATGTCTTTATACAACCTCCAATACTATGTTATACTTTAACTGTTATACAGACCTTATGGGTAGGGTTAAAGGTTGGACTAGATGGACGTATGTCTTTATACACCTCCATACTATTTACTAGTAACTGTTATACAGACATATTGGTAGGGTATAAGGTTGACTAGATGGACGTATGTCTTTATACACACCTCCAATACTATGTTACTATGTACTGTTATCAGACATTAGGGTTAGGTATAGGTGGACTAGATGGAGTATGTCTTTATACACCTCCAATATATGTACTGTGTATGTTATACAGATCATTATGATAGGGTATAAAGGTTTGGACTAGATGACGTATTCATTATACACCCTCCAATACTGTGTTACTATGTAACTGGTTATAACAGGACATTATGGGTAGGGTATAAGGTTTGGACTAGATGGACGTATGTCTTTATACAACCTCCAATAACTATGTTACTATGTACTGTGTATACAGACATTATGGGTATGGGTATAAAGGTTGACAGATGGACGTAGTCTTATACAACCTCCATACTAATGTTACTATGTACCTGTTATACAAGACATTATGGGTAGGTAGTAAAAGGTTGTGACTAGACGGAACGTTGTTCTTATACAACCTCCAATACTATTTACTATGTAACTGTTATACAGACATTTGGGTAGGGTATAAAGGTTGGACTGATGGACGTAGGTCTTTATACAACCTCCAAACTATGTTACTATGTAACTGTATAACGACATTATGGTAGGGTATAAAGGTTGTACTAGACGGACGTATGTCTTTATACAAACTGCCAACTATATATATGTAACTGTTACAGACATTATGGGTAGGGTAAAAGGTCGGACTAGATGGACGTATGTCTTATACAACTCCATACTAGGTTACTATGTACAGTTATACAGACCTTATGGGTAGGGTATAAGGTTGGACGGATGGACGTATGTCTTTATCAACCTCCATACTATGTTACTATGTAACTGTTATACAGACATTATGGGTAGGGTAAAAAGTCGGACTAATGGACGAATGTCTTTATACAACCTCCATACTATGTACTATATACTGTTGTATACAGACATATGGGTAGGGTATAAAGTTGGACTAGATGGACGTTATGTCTTTATATACCTCCATACTATGTTCATGTAACTGTTATACAGACATTATGGTAGGGTATAAAGGTTGGACTGGATGGACGTATGTCTTATATAAACCTCCAATACTATGTTACTAGTAACTGTTATACAGACATTATGGGTTGGGTATAAAGGTGGACTAGATGGAGTATGTCTTATACAACCTCCATACGTGTTACTATTAACTGTTATACAGACATATGGGTGGTATAAAGGTTGGACTATAGACGTTGTCTTATAAACCTCCAGATTTACTTTAACTGTTATATACAGACATTATGGTAAGGTATAAAGGTGACTAGATGGACGTATGTCTTTATACAACCTCCAATACTAGTTACTATGTAACTGTTATACAGACATATGGTGGGTATAAAGGTTGGACTAATGGATGTATGTCTTTATACAACCTCCATACTATGTTACTATGTAACTGTTATAACAGACATTATGGGTAGGGTATAAAGGTTGGACTAGATGGACGTATGTCTTTATACAATCTCAATACTATTTCACTATGTAACGTGTTAAACAACTTATGGGTAGGGTATAAAGTGGACTAGATGGACGTATGTCTTTATCAATAATCTCCATACTATGTCCTATGTAACTGTTTATAACAGACATTATGGGTAGGGTATAAAGGTTGGGACTAGATGGACTATGTCTTTATCAACCTCAATACTATGTCACTATGTAACTATTAAGCATTATGGGTAGGGTATAAAGGTTGGACTAGATGGACGTATGTCTTTTACAACCTCCAATACTATGTTACTATGTAACGGTTTACAGACATTATGGTAGGGTATAAAGGTTTGGCTAGGATGGACGTATGTTTTTATACAACTTCCAATACTATTTACTATGTAACTGTTATACAGACATTATGGGTAGGGTATAAAGGTTGGACTAGACTGGACGTTTGTCTTTATACACCTCCAATACTATGTTACTATGATATTGTTATACAGACATTATGGTAGGGTATAAGGTTGGACTAAACGGCGTTTGTCTTTATACAACCTCCACTACTATGTTACTATGTAACTGTTATACAGACATTATGGGTAGGGTATAAAGGTTGGACTAGATACGTATGTCTTTATACAACCTCCAATACTATGTTACTATGTAACTGTTTATACAGACATTAGGGTAGGGGTATAAAGGTTGGACTAGAGGACGTTTGTCTTTATACAACCTCCATACTATGTTACTATGTAATTGTTATACAAGACATTAGTGGGTAGGTATAAAGGTTGGACTAGAAGGACGTTGTCTTTATACAACCTCCAAACTATGTAACATGTAACTGTTATATCCAGACATATGGGTAGGGTTAAAGGTTGGACTAGATGGCGTATGTCTTTATCAACCCTCCAAACTATGTAACTATGTACTTTATAACAGACATTATGGGTAGGGTATAAGGTTGGACCTAGATGGACGTATGTCTTTATACACCACCAATACTATGTTACTTGTACCTGTTATACAGACATTATGGGTAGGGTATAAAGGTTTGACTGATGGACGTATGTCTTATACAATCTCCAATACTATTTTCCTATGTAACTGTTATACAACATTATGGGTAGGGTATAAAGGTTGGACTAGATGGACGTGTCTTTATAACACCTCCAATACTATGTAACTATGTAACTGTTATCCAGACATTATGGTAGGGTATAAAGGTTGGACTAGATGGACGTATGTCTTTATACAACCCCAATACATGTTACTATTAACTGTTTACAGACATTATGGGTGGGTATAAAGGTTGGACTAAATGGACGTAGGTCTTTATACAATCTCCATACTATGTACTATGTAACTGTTATACAGACATTATGGGTAGGGTATAAATTTGGACTAGATGGACGTATGTCTTTATACAACCTCCAAACTATGTTCTATGTAACTGTTATACAGACATTATGGGTAGGGTATAAAGGTTGGACTAGATGGACGTATTCTTATTTCAACCTCCAATACATGTTACTATGTAACTGTTTATAACAGACATTATGGGGTAGGGTATAAAGGTTGGACTAGATGGACGTATGTCTTTATTCAACCTCCAATACTATGTTACTAGTAACTGTTATACAGACATTTGGGTAGGGTATAAAGGTTGGACTAAGAGGACGTTATGTCTTTATACAACCTCCAATACTATGTTACTATGTAACTGTTATACAAATTATGGGTAGGGTATAAAGGTTGGACTAGATGGACGTATGTCTTTATACAATCCTCCAAATACTATGTCACTATGAACTGTTTATACAGACATTATGGGTAGGGTATAGGTTGGACTAGATGGACGTATGTCTTTATACACACTCCAATACTATGTCACTATGTACATGTTTATACAGACATTATGGGTAGGTATAAAGGTTGGACTAGATGGACGTATGTCTTTATCAACCTCCAATACTATGTTACTATGTAACTGTTATACAGACATTATGGGTAGGGTATAAAGGTTGGACTAAATGGACGTATGTCTTTATACAACCTCCATACTATGTTCTATGTAACGGTTATACAGAACATTATGGGGTAGGGTATAAAGGTTTGACTAGATGGACGTATGTCTTTATACAACTTCCATACTATTTTACGATGTAACTGTTATACAGACTTATGGGTAGGGTTAAAGGTTGGACTAGACGGACGTTTGTCTTTATACAACCTCCAATACTATGTTACTATGTAATTGTTATCAGACTTATGGGTAGGGTATAAGGTTGGACTAAACGGACGTTTGTCTTTATACAACCTCCAATACTATGTTCCTATGTAACTGTTATACAGACATTATGGGTAGGGTATAAAGGTTGACTAGATGGACGTATTCTTTATACAACCTCCAATACTATGTTACTATGTAACTGTTATACAGACATTATGGGTAGGGTTATAAAGGTTGGACTAGAGGACGTTATGTCTTTATACAACCTCCAATACTATGTTACTAGTAATGGTATACAGACATTATGGGTAGGGTATAAGGTTGGACTAAACGGACGTTGTCTTTATACAACCCGAATACTATGAAACTATGTAACTGTTATACAGACCTTATGGGTAGGGTATAAAGGTTGGACTAGATGGACTTATGTCTTTATACACCTCCAATACTATGTAACTATGTAACTGTTATACAGACATTATCGGTAGGGTATAAAGGTTGGACTAGATGGACGTATGTCTTTATACAACCACCATATATGTTACTATGTAACTGTTATACAGACATTAGGGTAGGGTATAAAAGGTTTGACTAGATGGACGTATGTCTTTATACATCTCCAATACTATGGTAAACTATGTAACTGTTATACAGACATTATGGGTAGGGTAAATAAGGTTGGACTAGATGGACGTATGTCTTTATACAACCTCCAATACTATGTACACTATGTAACTGTTATACAACCATATTGGTAGGGATATAAGGTTGGACTAGATGGACGTATGTCTTTATAAAACAACACCAATACTAATTTACTATGTAACTGTTATACAGACATTATGGGTAGGTATAAAAGGTTGGACTAAATGGACGTATGTCTTTATCCAATCTCCAATACTTTCACTATGTAACTGTTATACAGACATTATGGGTAGGGTATAAAGGTTGTGATCGATGGACGTATGTCTTTATACACGCCAACACTATGTACTATGTAACTGGTTATACAGACATGATGGGAGGGTATAAGTTTGGACTAGATGGACGTATGTCTTTATACACCTCCAACACTGTTACTATGTAACTGTTTACAGACATTATGGTAGGGTATAAAGGTTGGACTATATGGATGGATGTCTTTATATAACCTCCAATACTATGTTACATATAACTGTTAACAGACATTATGGGTAGTGGTATAAAGTGGACTAGATGCCGTTATGTGTTTATACAACCTCAATACTATGTACTATATGTAACGTTTTAGACAGACATTATGGGTAGGGTATAAAAGGTTGGACTAATGGACGTAGTCTTTATAACCCTCCAACACTATGTTACAGTAACTTGTTCACAACATTATGGGTAGGGTATAAAGGTTTGACTAGATGTGTATGTCTTTATACAGCCTCCAATACATGTTACTATGTAACTGTTATACAGACATTTGGGTAGGGTATAAAGGTTGGACTAGATGGATGTATCTCTTATACAACCTCCAATACTATGTTACATGTAACGTTATACAGACAATTATGGGTAGGGTATACAGGTTGGACTAGATGGGATGTTCTCTTTATACAACCTCCAATACATGTCTGATTAACTGTAACAGACATTATGGGTAGGGTATAAAGGCTGGACTAGACGACGTATGTCTTTATCAACCTCCAATACTATGTTACTATGTAACTGTTTAACAGACATATGGGTAGGTATAAAGGTTGGACTAGACGGACGTATCCTTAATACCTCCAATACTATGTTACTATGTAACTGTTATCAGACATTATGGGTAGGGGGGGTATAAAGGTCGGACTAGACGGATGTAATGTCTTTATACAACCTCCATACTATGTACAGGTAACTGTTATATAGACATTATGGGTAGGTGGTATAAGGTTGGACTAGACGGACGTATGTCTTTATATACAACCTCCATACTATGTTACTATGTAACTGTTATACAGACATTATGGTAGGGTATAAAGGTGGGACTAGACGGAGTATGTCTTTATAACCTCCAATACTATGTACTATGTAACTGTTATACAGACATTATGGGTAGGGTATAAAGTTGGACTAGATGGACGTATTCTTTATATAACCTCCATACTATGTTAACTATGTAACGTTATACAGACCATTATGTAGGGTAAAAAGGTCGGACTATATGGACGTATGTTTTATACAACCCTCAATACTATGTTACTATGTAAACTGTATACAACATTATGGGTAGGGTGTAAAGGTTGGACTAGATGGACGTATATGTCTTTATACAACCTCCAATACTATTTACTATGTAACTGTTTATACAGACATTATGGTAGGGTATAAAGGTTGGACTTGATGGACGTATGTCTTTATACAACCTCCAATACTGTGTTACATGTAACTGTTAACAGACTTTGGGTAGGTATAAAGGTTGGACTAGATGACGTATGTCTTTTACAACCTCCAATACTATGTACTATGTAACTGTTAACAGACATGTGGGTCAGGGTAAAAGGTGGACTGGATGACGTATGTCTTGTACAACCTCCAATACTATGTTACTATGTAACTGTTATACAGACATTATGGGTAGGGTATAAAGGTTTGGACTAGACGGACGTTTGTCTTTATACAACCTCCAATAATGTTACGATGTAATGTTATACAGACATTATGGTAGGGTATAAGGTTGGACTAGATGGACATATGTCTTATACAACCTCCAATACTATGTTACTATGTAACTGTTATACAGACATTATGGGTAGGGTATAAAGGTTGGACTAGATGGACGTATGTCTTTATAAAACCTCCAATACTATGTTACTATGAAACTGTTATACAGACATTTTGGGTAGGGTATAAAGGTTGGACTAGATGGACGTAGGAGCCAATATGACATATAAATCTATAAAATTTTCCTTATTTATTATTAAGTTCGCTAGCCTTCTGTATTCCCCTTTTTTTTTATATATCACTATCTTGTTTATTTTATAATTGTAGCTACACTGTAATGTATCTATAATCTTCCGCAATCCCTTCCATTCCCCTTATTAATTTAGTTGCCCTTCTCTGAACTGTTCCAAGATGTCCCTTTTGTATATGGGATTCCAAAACTGCACTGCATATCCAAATGAGGCCTTACCAGTGCCTTTGTAAGAGAGAGAAATATTTTGTCTCCTTTGAATCCATACCTCTCTTTATAAAGAGCAATAACCTTCCAGTGTTAATTAAGCAATGCCCATAAATTATCACTGCAGGGAAAATAACATTTTCCATCAGGCATTGTGGAGATTGTTGTCCCCTTTAATTGTCCTTTCAGTTATAATTTTAACCCAGAACTTAAGTAAACTTGTTAATAATATCAATTTAACCCCCTGTGCTCTGGTGAATCCCCATTCTTTGTCCATGTTTCCTCTTTTGTTCCCACTGAATTAAACACACAGATAAACAAACCTTTATTTACCTATTCACCAGTCTGATTTAAATTAACGCAGTGTATTAAAGGGGACAACTCTTTTGTTTGTTTGATCATTGGAACAGATTAACCCTTTGATGTTCAATGCGCTTCCTGCTTCTTGTTTTCGGACAGTAGATTCAATAAGTACTAGTAACACATTCACTGCTGGAGAAACTGCCATTCCCTTCTCGCTGGCTTTAGTAGGAAATAACCTATATAGAGAGCAGGATTTCAGGCATGAAATATCAATAAAATGTCTGGGTGCTGGAAAGATAGTTTAAGGAGCTTGCGATGGTGCGTCGTGTCATTGATTTTAAAGGGACTATACGTGCCTGACTCACAACTATGCCTGTTAACACCTATTTCCCAGTTAGGTAGTTTCCTTTTAACAAAAAGCTCGCCTCCATGATGAACTTACAAACGGCATTTTAAAGGGGAATGCTGGAAGGTTTACAAACCCATCAGTAACTGATGGCCCTGCCCATAATAAACTGGATTCATGTTTCTTTAATATCCAGTTTAAAGTCTTCCCTAAGCGCTGTCCAGTTTGGGAAAGTTCCAGTTTCTTACCTTTTCTGTGTGGAGTCTGTATGCTACCTCATACAGTTTATGTGGACATACACTTAGATGGGACAGACATGGACATTCTGATTGGCCGATTGTTAACGAACAAAATGGGTCCCATAAAGCTTTTCTATTACCGATCAGGCCCAAAAATTCCACGGATTTTGCGTGATGGGCTTTTTGTGGGAATTCACACCAAACGGGCGTAGACCTAAGTAACCGTTATAAAGATTTAAACATGCGATCAGTAATTTATCTCACTTTATCCTCCCAGGCCCGGCATTCATTATGTGACTGAATGTAAGCTTTGTAACACATGTGCGATCATTAGGTGCTCGAGCCAAATGTTTGTTCAGGTGCGCCGAACATCCATACAGTGCAACCTGACTACAGCGTAATTTCAACAAATGTAATGATCTGTAACTACATAGATTGTACAGTAATGAATATAGTCAGTGTTGAAACTACATAGATTGTACAGCAAAGTATATACAGTGGAACTACAAATTGTACATAATTGTACTTAGTCGTGTAATACTAATGACATAACTACTATAGTAACTATGTGTACAATTACATTATAGTCAGTTAACTACTAGTGAGTACAATGTCATATAGTAGTTAACTACATGTCTACCAATACTATGCAGTGTAACTACCATGTGTACAGCACATTATATGTATAATAGATTTCAGTGACATGTATGTCAGGTCCTAGGGATAACATGTAATTGTCAGTTGGTCAATTACAGATTGACAGTACACATGTACATTAGTCAGAATACATAGTGAGTCATGAATTAGTATGTACACATAGATTGTAACAGTTACACGAGTACATATAGTCAGTGACTAAACACCAAAAAGAAGTAACTAATTAAATAGTAATTCTATGATGTTTACAACAAATGTACTATATGTCAGTGTTGTTAAACTACATAGATTTACATTACACAATGTAACATACATGAATCTAGTTAAGCACAATGCAGAAGTAAGATTTACAACCATTACATGTAGTGTGGAAAACTAGTGTATGACACAATGTAATATAGTCACTGTAATACATAGATGTACAGTACACAATCAACGTGTACTATAATTACGGCTGCTTGCGTGTAATACATAGATTGTACAGTACACAATGTACATATAGTCAGTGTAACTTAAGCATACGGATTTACAGTACTACATAGTTTACAGGACCAGTATAGTCAGTGTAACTACATAGATTGTACAGACACAATGACATATAGCGTCTTGTAACTACATAGATTTGTACAGTACACCATGTACATATAGTCGTGTAACTACTAGATTGTACAGTACACAATGTAATGTAACTAATAGATACAGAAGTCTGTCAGGAAACATGTGACAGTACATGTACATTACAGGTCATATTGTAAGTAACAATTAATAGTCAGTGTAACTACATAGATTGTACAGTACACAATGTACATATAGTCATGTTTGTAACTACTAGATTGTCCAGACAACAATGACATATAGCAGTGTACCTACATAGATATGTAATAGTACAACATGTACATCAGTGTCAGTTGTAACTTACATGAGTGTACCAACAATGTACATATAGTCAGTGTAACATAGATGTATAGTAACAATGTCATATCGTCAGTGTTAAGCCACATAGATTGGTGACATACACAAATTGTAATATAGTCAGTGTACTACATAGATTGTTATAGTACACAATGTACATATAGTCAGCGTTAACTACATGATTGTACAGTACACAATGTACATATAGAACACATTAAGTACACGTTAAGTAAGTAACTACATGATTGTACAGTAAACAATGTACATATGCAGTGTTGTGTGTAACTACATAGATTGTACAGTACACAAGTACATAT